>CAUYLG010023538.1:0-187611 GCA_963573385.1 Cacajao melanocephalus | reverse complement strand
CATTTCACAGGTTTAAATAAAATATTGGTTGGCTGCTTGTTTGTTATTTTCATCTCTTATTCCTTCCTGTCTCCATTGTTAAGCACAATTATTTGCATAAAAGAGGTTTTTAATACCCATTTTTAGACTGCATTCTAGCCTGGGCAATAGAACAAGAATCTTGTTCTCTCTCCCTCTTTCTCTTCCTGTTTCTTTCCTCTTACATTCTTTTTTTTCTTTCTTTCACTCTCACTTTCTTTCCTCTCTTTTTCTTTCTTTCAAAAATAAAAAAAAAATGAAACTTCAAAGTGGCAAGAAAAGAAGAAATCTTAAGAGAAATAAAAAACGTAAAAAGTTAAAGCAAGAATCCAGGAAATAAAGCTATTATAATTTTAAGGCAAAAATGAAATTATAAAGCATAGTATACTATTTATTTATGCTGATCACTGAATATTTTTAACTCTCTGACTACTTGGCACCTAGTAGGGTTGTACTGCCTGGATTTTCAGTGACCAATTCTGGCCAGTGTGTCTTGTGAGAAAAATTAATGTGCCTCTCTGGCTTTAGGATAAACATTTAATTGTCAGTGAGATCCTCCAGTGCTTGTTTTCTCTCTACTAGGATGATTGGCAATATTCCACACAGCATCTTATTCCACATTTTCTGGAATATCATGGCACGTGTGATATGATTTGGCTGTGTTCTAACCCAAACCCAAATCTCATCTTAAATTCCCACCTGTTGTGGGAAGAACCTGGTGGGGGTAATTGAATCATGAGGGCAGGTCTTTCCTGTACTGTTCTCATGTGAATAAATGTCATGAGACCTGATGGTTTTATAAGTGGGAGCTTTTTTGTATAAGCTCTCTTCCCTTGTCTGCCACCATGTGAGACATGCCTTTCACCTTCTGCCATGATTGTGAGGCATCCCCAGCCATGTGGAACTGTAAGTCCATTAAATCTCTTTCTTTTGTAAATTTCCCAGTCTTGGATATGTCTTTATCAGCAGTGTGAATGGACTAATACAACATGGGAATTATGGGAGCTACAAGATGAGATTTGGGTCGGGACACAGAGCCAAACCATATCAATTCATATTTGACCCCTCCCAAAGCTCATGTCTTTGCATTTCAAAACCAATCATGCCCTCCCCATGGTCCCCCAAAGTCCTAACTCATTTCAGCATTAACTCAAAAGTCCACAGTCCAAAGTCTCATCTGAGACAAGGCAAGTCCCTTCCAACTATAAGCCTGTAAAATCAAAAGCAAGTTAGTTACTTCCTAGATACAATGAGGGTGCAGGCCTTGGGTAAATACAGCCATTCTAAATGGGAGAAATTGGCCAAAACGAAGGGACTACAGGTCCCATGCAAGTCCAAAATCCAGCAGGGCAGTCAAATTTTAAAGCTCCAGAATGATTTCCTTTCACTTCATGTTTCATATCCAGGTAACGCTGATGCAAGAGGTGGGTTCCCATCATCTTGAGCAGCTCTGCCCCTGTTGCTTTCACAGGCTGGCATTGAGTGTCTGCAGCTTTCTCAGGCACATGGTACAAGCTGTTGGTGGATCTAACATTCCAGAGTCTGGATGATGGTGGCCCTCTTCTCACAGCTCCACTAGGCAGTGCCTCAGTGGGGACACCCAATGGGGTGGGTGCACCAACCTCACATTTTCCTTCTGTACTGCCCTAACAGAGACTCTCCATGAGTGCTCTGCCCCTGCAGCGAACTTCTGCCTGCATATTCAGGCATTTCCATACATCCTCTGAAGCCTAGTGTTTTAACACTCAGGAAAAATAGTACATAATGTGAAAAAAAATGGAGATTAGATGTTCAAGTGTTGTAAGGTTCTTTCAGTGTCCAAAAGTAGAGAAAATATATAGATTTTTATTTTATTTTATTTGAGACAGCATCTCACTCTGTCACCCTTGCTGAAATGCAGTGGTGCAATCATGCATTACTGCAGCCTCAACTTCCCAGGCTCAAGCAATACTCCTACCTCAGCCACCTTAGATAATTCTAAACTTTGTAAAATATTTGGCAAAATACTTATAAGTAGTGACTACAAAGTCAGCTAAAAAGTATATACTTTCCAACTTGAGAAGATTATGAATACTAGAGAAAAGACCCAATCAATTTGAAGGTAGGCAAGAAGGTGGGAAAAATGGGAAAAGTAAGGCAAATAAAAATTAGGTGGTAGAAAGTAGAATTAGTAATTTCAATCAAAGTAAGTGGACTTACTCTTTATTTACGACACAAAAATTTGGAATAAGTCACTTTATATCAAAATTAAAAATAGTAAAAGAAATAAGAAATACATATTATTTCTATTCATGTTAAAATATTTAAGACAGTATTAGCAAAAATAAATAAACAATCTAAAAAATTTATAATACGTTATGAATGTTTAGATTCTCCAGGACTGCAAGGCAGGTTTAATATAAAAATTAATTAGTATAAATTCATTATATTAGCATATGATTAAAAGAGAGAAATGCATGATCTTCTCAATGGATATAAAAGAATTCACCAACATTCAACATCCATGCTTGATAAAATTTATGGTAAACTGAATCAGAAGTGACATTTAATAAGTAAACGTTAAATACATAGAAGATACCATATCCTGAATGTTTGTCTCTCCCCAGAATTCTGTGTTGAAAACCTAGTCACCAATATGATGAGTATAAGAAGGTGGATCCTTTTGAGAGGTGATTAGTTCATGAAGGCAGAATCCTCATGAAAAGGACTAGTGCCATTATAAAAGAGGCCACAGAGACCTGCCTCGACCCTTTCACTATATGAAGACACAGTTAGAAGGCAACTTTTATGACCCAGAAAGTAGGTAAAGCATGTACTGATAAACTACTAGACTTGAACAAGAAACTTCACAATATTGATCAAAACAATATCTCTATATAAAATTCAATTGCATTCCCATGCTTCATCAATGAGAATTAGAAAATTTAATGTAAAAAATGATATCATTTACTATAACAGCAAAAATACAACCTATTTACCTGCATATTTATAAGAAGAAATAAAAGAAAGATTTTTGTGATATAAAGAAAATTTATAAAACTTAATAACATTAAAAGAGATTTAAAGCAATGGGAAGGTAAGGTATACCGTGTTCATAAATAGAAAGAGTCCAGACGTTTAAAGCTACTCTTAAAACTTAAGTCAAAAACTTATCAAGGCTTTTATACAACTTGACAAATTAATTTTAAAATTCTAGATTGATTCTAGAATTTTTGTGAAGGAGGAAAAGCTAACAATAGCCAAAACACCCCTGGGGGAATGGAGGGGAGAAAGCAGAAAACATATCCTGTTGGATGTCAAGATCTTTACACGAAGCACTTTAGTTAGAAATTCAGTTTTGACTAGAAGATAGAAAAAATAAATGAAATCAGAAGAGATATAGCAAAAACAAACTCACAAATAAATGCAAACAATATATAACAATAATTACAGTATAAATAATTGTGTAAAGGAAAGACGATACTAGAAAATAGATATTTATATGAAAAAATAAATTAGATTTCTCTCTGTACACAAACATCTATTCCAGTTAAAGTCTTAAATTTGAAAGTGAACCATTTTAGATTTTATTTTAATTTTAGAAGACAATATAGAAGAATATCTATATAATCTTTGGGTGGAAGAAAAATTTATAACCAAGACACAGAAGTGCTTTCATAAGGTAAATGTGTATCCATTTAACATTTCATAAAATATACTATTTTGCATTTGCTAGGATGACAATAATTTAAAAGTCTGCTGATACCAAATTTTGATAAGAATGTAGAATAAAACAACTCACATATCTGTTGGAGACTATTTACATTTTATAATCAATTTGGAAATCAATTAGAATTTTCTTTTAATTTGGCCATGTGTCAACCTTATAATCAAATAATTCCTATCCTGGATTCAAACTTAAAAAAAATTTTATACATGTGCATGAAGAGTCAAGTACAAACATGTTTGTAATTTGTAATAGTTAAGAGAGAAGCAAAACCAATAAAAGTGACAACAAATATCATCAAGGAAGGAACAACTTAAATGTCCATTGGCAAGAGTGAATACACAGCAGTACAAATGAACAAATGAATCAGATAAAGTTATATAAATCAGTATGATTGAATAGCACAACTCATAAGTATCATCCCACTTATATGCAATACTAAAAAAATATTGTTTAAAAATATGTAGATTATTTTAAAAACTATCAAAAAAAGAAAGAGAATAATAAATATCAAATTCAGGATAGTGATCACTTAGGAAACAGGGTAGGGGATGGGATCAGAAAAGCACAGGCATTCTTAAGTTATTGGTAATGTGTTTTTTTCTTAAGCTGAATGGTGGTTGTGTGGATGTTTATTTTATTTACTTTTTACATGTACACATTTGTTATAAATATTCAGATTGGAGCACCTGTGCTACTGTAGTTTCATCTCATGTATTCAATTTAAGTGTTGATTTTCACCAAAAACCTGAGCAAAGTTTTGTCCTGTTAAAAAAGTCATGCTAAAAAATATTTCTTATTCAGTATTTATTTAACATTTTAGAATGAACAATGATCTGTCTTAGATTCAGCAACTTTATCTTTTAGTCAAAGTTATCTGTTATGGAAAACCTAAAAACAGTAAATTTTCTTCCCTTGTAGTTTAAAAGCAATTTTGTATAACTATATGGAAATGGACTCTAAACTGGAGGGGCTTCTAGCGCAGGCTTTGGGTTGAATTTCTTCTCTCTCACATTGGCTCATTCTCATAGCTCCGAATCGCAGATGCCCCTGTGCTAGCAGCGGTACTACCAACCCTGTCCCTTACCACACCTGCCAATGAGATTTTGACTGCTAAAACCCCAAAATCAATGGGTTTGCAACCACATCATGTGGATTTGTGGCTTTGCCTGCCCAATTACTAGCTATGTGAATTATCAGAATTTATGTCAGGTGGTGATATGGTTTGGCTGTGTCCCCATTCAAATCTCAATATGACAGGGACCTAGGGGGAGGTAACTGAATCATGGACGCCTGTCTTCTCCTTGCTATTTTCAAGATAGTGAATAAGTCTCATGAGATCTAATAGGTTTATCAGGGGGTTCCACTTCTTCTTTCTCATTTTTCTCTTGCCACCCATGTAAGAAGTGCCTTTTGCCTCCCCCCATGATTCTGAGGCCTCCCCAGCCATGTGGAACTATAAGTCCAATATAATCTTTTTTTGTTCCCAGTTTCAGATATGTCTTTATCAGCAGCATGAAAACAAACTAATACAGGTGGCGTGATAGTGAATTATATGTGGAAATTTGACTAGATAAAGAGATGTCCAGATACCTAGTTAAACATTATTTTGGGGTATATCTATGAGAGTGTTTCCAGAAGTGATTAACAGGTGAATCAGTACACTGTGTCAAATGAATAGTCCTTCTCAATGTAGGTGGACTCAATAGAACAAAAAAGTGGAGGAAGAGAGAACTTGCTGGTTCTCTGCCTGACTGCCTGAGCTGAACATTAATCTTTTCCTACCCTCAATGTTTCTGATTCTCAGGCCTTAGTCTCAAACTGGAATCTATGCCACTGGGTCTCTGGCTCTTAGGGCTTTGAATTGCACATTTGTGGTTCCCTTTTCCTACATTTCTAGGTCTCCACCTTGCAGAGAGCAGATTGTGTAATTTCCCAGACTCCACAACTGCATGAGCCAATACCCTATGTTAAATCTCATTATGTATAGATACATCCTATTGATTCTGTTTTGCTGGAGAACTCTAATGAATACAACTGGGGAGGATGGAACTCAGCAACAGTAGGAAAAGGGAACCTTAACAAATATGTACTAGAAGCCTGCACCCACACTGTGGTAGGCAGAGCAATGACTACCCAAAGATGTCCCTGTGCTGATCCATGAAACCTGTGAATATGTCACCTAACATGGCAATATAGATTTAGTAGCTGTGATTAAGGATCTTGAGTTGGGAAGATTCTCATGAATTATCAGTTTAGTTCAACATTATCACAATAGTTCACATAAAAGTGAGGTAGGAGTGTCAGGTTTAGAGGAAGCGGTATGATGACAGAGGTGAAGTCAGAGTGACACCATTGTTGGAAGGGAGGCTAAGCCAAAAAATGAGGACAGCCTCTAGAAGCTGGCAAAAGCAAGAAACAGACTTTTCTCTAGAGCCATCAAAAAGAATGCAGTCCTGACATTATGGTTTTAGTTACGTAAGAGACATTTTTGAACTTCCAACCTCCAGCACTGTAAAATAATAAATTTATGTTGTATTAAGCCACTAAGTTTGTGATAATTTGTTATAACAGCAATAGGAAATGCAGACACCCCTTGTGTGTCCCTGAAAATCCCCATAGACTGCACCTTTTGCCCCAACTGCTATGGTGGTGACCTGTTCTGTTTTGTGCAACCAGCTGTACCTTGCCCCTCATCTGTCTTGCTGCAGGCTTCTCTGCATTAACTTGACAGATACACAACCTGGAAATGCAGGGGAGGTAATGCCCTAGGATTATTCTTAACTGATGGGGGAAGGTTGCTGAGGAATAAATATTTTCTTCCCTTTTTTCTTTAGGCAAAGAGTTCTAAGATGCATTTCACAACACTCCACAGAATGAAGGTTAAGAGCCAATCATCTGTACCAGTGCCCAACTTAAAAACATCCTTGTATCAGTTTTCCCTTATTTCCTGTTCTCCTCCCTAGACCTTCAGTCTTGTTCCTGGCAATCACTTCCAGAATAACCATATGCATGCCTCAGACTCTGATCTCAGAGGATCCCAGACTGAGACAGAGAGAGATACACTATGCTGATTGCTCTACCCGTATTTTCTCATTTAATTGAAATACATATTTGGTAAGGTATTTATTCATATCTCCATGAATTTTATAGAGAAATCTTAGAGAAATTAATACTTTTCAAAAGGCAACTAAAGTAACACAGCAAACAATTGACAAAACCTGGATTCACCAACTTAAACCAGTTGAAAACCTGTATTGTTTCATAATATATCACTCGAATTCTCAAATGCTATTGGAAGGGATTAAATGAGATTATGAATGTAAAATTCTTGGTATAGTTAATTCTCAAAAATAGGCCTTCAATCTATAGAATCCATTTGTAGAACTATCTTCAGGAAGAAAAAATACATCACCCTTCACCCCACCCTCAAAGAAACATGGAAAATTTAAACTGAGACTTCAAATCTTGAGATCTGCACATCTTAGAATATTTTGTTTCTATGAAGAAGAAGCTTTGGAGAATGTGTATCAGTCACAAACACTGTAGAGTTAGCACAGAAATCAGCCCATCACATTATGCCCCAAATGCTAAAGTGCTGCTGAATCTGATTGCCCTGCATTTTTAAGTGCTGCAAAATTCTGGGACTTGGGATCATCTGTCACTACAGACTTGTCATATTCTGCTGAAATAAAACATATAGTCTAATTTGCAAAGTTCTCGTGTGGAAAGAGTCCTAAAAATGTATGTAACCTCTGTCCCAGCAATTCCATTAGGAATTTATCCAATCCAAAATCTAAAATGCAGAAAATCTACATATTGAATGCTTATGGCAGCATTCTTTAAAATTATGAAAATTGAAAGCAACCAGAATCTTCACAAACAGACTAATGGCTAGGTAATATAACCATACTATGAAATGTGGTAGTTAAATATTCAAAATTTGTTTCATATAAACAATCATTGTATAACATTTGGCTATAAAATATAATGAATTCAATTGTATTTTTAAAACCAATATCTCTGCACTTTTGTGAACCTGAAAGATAAGATGGTAAATATTTAGCTGTATTTTTCTTTAATGGTTGGGGCTATGAATTATTTTAATTTCCTTAATAATTTTTAATCTTCTCTGAAAATTTCATAGTAATCTCTAACAATAATTGATAACAAAATCCACACTTTTAAAGGATATTCTTTTTTCATTTTATTATTATTATACTTTAAGATCTGAGATACATGTGCAGAGCATGCAGGTTTGTTACATAGCTGTACATGTGCCATGGTGGTTTGCTGCACTCATCAACCCGTCATCTGCATTAGTTATTTCTCCTAATGCTATCCTTTCCTTAGCCCCTAACCCCATGCCAGGTCCCGATGTGTGATGTTCCCCTTCCTGTGTTCATGTGCTCTCATTATTCAACTCCCACTTATGAGTGAGGACATGCAGTGTTTGGTTTTCTGTTCTTGTGTCAGTTTGCTGAGAATAATGGTTTCCAGCTTCATACATGTCCCTTCAAAGGACACGACCTCATCCTTTTTATGGCTACATGGTATTTCATGGTGCATATGTGCCATGAAATACACATTTTTCAGTCTATTTTTTTTTATTCAGTTTATTATTGATGGGCATTTGGGTTGGTTCCAAGTCTTTGCTATTGTGTAGTGCTGCAATAAACATATATGTGCATGTGTCTTTATAGTAGAACGATTTATAATCAAAAGGTATTCTCTTTGTCTTTTTATCAAGAATAAAAATATATATCAACGTAATTTCTTCAAGAATCCTAAAAGTGTTATTATACCATTTAACACTTAAGTCATGTGCATTCTTAAAGGAGAATGGAAGGAAAGGAGGTAATATGAGTAGGTTTACTGCTTGGCATGATCAAGCAAATATAGACCCTGCGGGGATACATAACTTCTATATGCTAATCCCATAGGAGGACTCTGATCAGACCTGTTTGCAGCACATACCCACTTTTAATCTCTATTAGTCTGTTTTCTGTTTTAGAGTACCTGAAACTGGGTAATTTATAAAGAAAGGAAATTTATTTCCTACAGTTATGGAGGCTGGGAAGTCTAAGGTTGAGGGTGTGCATCTGTTGAGAGCCTTCTTGCTGGTGGGAACTCACTGTGGCATCCTGAGGCAGTGCAGGGCATCACATGGAGAGGGGGCTAAGAATGCTAATGTCCTAGCTCAGGTCTCCTTTATTTTTATAAAGCTATGAGTTTCCTTTCCATGATAACTCATTGATCCATTAACTCATTAATCTATCCATCCATGAATGATTAATTCATTCATGAGGACAGAGCCCTCATAATCCACTCACGTCGTACAGCACTCCCACCAATACTGTCATATTGGGTATTAAGTTTCAACATGAATTTTGGAGGGGATATTTAAACCAAAGCATAGACCAATGCCCCTGTCAAAAAGAGTAGGATATTTCCGCTAACTATGGGTTACATTACTCTCTCCAAGGCAGTAGCAAAACTGGAGGCCACCTGTTAAGAGATGATGGCTGTGCTGGAAGATACAAGGTTACAACCGAAGTTCCACTAACAAAAAAAGCCCTTTATAGGTCGACTCCTGCCTATATCTAAATTTTTTTTTTCTGGTACACGTTTTTTTCTGTACACACCTTTTGTACCACACAGAACTATAGGCAATATTCTGAAATAATAGATGCTGGTTTACAATCAGTACTTTTGTAAAAAGTGTTTCTTCAACTTGGAAACACCAAGAAATAACTGCCTCTCTGAACTATAAAATTTCTGTTTCTTCATTCTGCTTCCTCTAAGAAGTTTTTCCTGACTCCTGCTGATAGATGTCGACTTACTTTGTATATAATTTCACTGGAGATTTATTCCACTCTCACTATATTGTAAGCCCCTGACAGCAGGGGGAGTTGTATCATCTTATGTTTATATCCCCAACTCCATGCAAGGTCTTTCATGTATAAAAAGCATTTAAAAAGTGTGGAATGAATGTTGACTAAACCAGCAGTGTTCTAAAAAGATACACATAGGGAAAGTAAGAAATTTTCAACAAATTAACCTGGACAAAATAGTTACTCACATATAAAGACATTGAATTTCTACCTCATATTGTATAAAATGATCAACTCCAAAATAAATAGACTTAACTGTCAAAGCAAAACTTTCAAATTTTTACAGGAAATAACAGATAATGATATCCGATCATGGAGTAAAGAAAGATTTCTAAATAGAGATTCTTAAAAAAGAAAATCTATAAAATAAAAAATTGATACATTTCGTTATTGTAAGAACTGTTCATCAAAAGCTACCTCAAAGAAAGTATCTGAAGATAGATTTCCTAGAAGCGGGAGCTGAGATAAAGATTTTTGTGCAAGTGATTTATTGAGGAAATGCTCTCAGGAGGAACCTATAGGGAAATGAAAGAAGCCAGACAGGGAGGGGAAGGAGTTGACTAAAGATGTGGTTTCAGCTGAAGACTAGTGTCAGCCAAATCCCATGGAAAACTGTGGGTGCATGAATTGCACCACAGAGGAAGTATTTCCTTGAGATAAAGGGGTCAGCCTCTTGTGTCTGTGTAATAGCCAATTGTTGGCTGCAGGCTGAACCCAGGGCATGAAGCAAAAAATCTTTGGGTGAGGCAGATCCATTGGCTAGGCACAGTTCTTTTGAGAAGGATGTAGTTGTGGACTGTTAACAGTTAACATTCATTTGCAAACAGCAACTACTAAGAGACACAACAGACAAGATTCAAATCAGGAGAAGATATTGACGATGTGTATCACTGACAAAGGATTTGTATCAAAAATAAAAAGAAGTTCTATGAATAATTGTAAAAATACATAGGGATGATATCTGACGATATCCTCAATTTTATTAGCAATTGAAGAAATGCAAAATGCTAAAATGAGGTACCATTTTACATCTGTATGATTGATAACATATTACAATTCTGGCAATAATTATTATTGCAGAGAATGTGGATCATCAGGATCTTTCACACTTTGTAGGTTATAAAAATTGCTATAACTACTTTGTAAAAACAACTTGGCATTTTACTGTAAAGTTATACGTTCATATAATTGACAATCTGGCAATCACTCTCCCTCAAAATATTAAATCATTCATGGCAGCATTATTCATAGTATCAAAAGCAAGCAGAAAAACTTGAAAATGACTCAACTTTTATAAATAAAACAATGGTTAAATAAATTCTGGTATATTCATATAACAGAATATTACTCAGGAGTGAAAATCAAGAAACTGCAACTATACAAATAGTATGGATACATATTAGTAATATAAAGTTGAATTAAGAAAATCTAGTCCCAGAAGACTCTATGGAATATGATAATATTAATACAAAGTTCAAACTAGTTAAAAATGAACCAAAACTAAACTAATTGTATAAAATAAAGAAATGATAAACATGAAATTCAAAATACAAATACTTTAGGGTTAGGCAGTAAATCAACGGTTGGTGAGATGGGAAAAGAGTAGTGCACAGATATAGATAGCTAATAACAATACTTTAGGTGTAAGGTTGAATGATGGATTCATGTGTATTAATCATATTTGTCAAATATAAGTACATGCATACACACATAAAATTAGGGACATGCATAAACTATTGATGACTGTGATAAACCTAAGAATAATATTCATCCATTTTCATACACCTGAGTTCTATTTAAATAAAAGAATAGCTCTAAGGAATAAATTTATGAATGCGTGGATGAGCTAAAAATTCCACTTAATTAAATATAGTCTACTAGATTTAAAGTCAAAAGAGAGGAGTTGATTTCGTGTCTTCCATTTATTTCTCATGGACATGGGCAAGACTTTCTGAGTATCAGGCATCTCACCTTCCCTATTTGAAAAATGGCACTAAAGATAACTACTCTTACAATCCTGTGTGGTAATCTTGAAGTTCAAAAGGAGACCACATATGTAAGCTCACTGTGCAAATTATAGATAGATGTATAGCTAGTTATAAATATGCACCTATCCTTAGGTATGAGGGATAATGATTGATGATTGAATAGGTAGTAATCAGGTAATTATGACAAAAAGTGTTCCTGAATGTGTGCTGTGTGCCAGGCATGGAGGTAGGCACTGTCCAGCTGTGGAAATATGTGTGTAGGCTGGTAACTGTAATGAAAATTGATAAATATTCATATAGGGATATGATCAAAGTGTTGTTAAGGCACAGAAGGAAAAATAGTGTGAACTGGAGAAGACTTCACTGGAGATAAAATTGTGATGTTTCTTTAAGGATGAGCAATTTGCCAAGAAAGAAAAGAGGGAGGCATCCAAGGTAGTTGGAATAGCATGTGACTTAGGTTTAGGAAATGATGAGATTTTGGAGTGACAGGCAGTGGCCGCAACCAAAGCATTATTCAGCTGGCAACAGAGTAGAGAACGGACCTCAAATTCTTGAAAGTAAATGTATTATGCTTGTTATGACATTGAAAAAAACAACCCATTACATCTAATTTATCCTCAACCAAATTTTTCCCCAAATATTCATAAAGTCCCTTCCCAGAGAATAAGTAAATTACTAAAATGTATTATGCTTTCTGACTCTAACAAGCTATGAAGTTCATTCTTAATTAACTTTTGTAAAAAGAAAAATATTTCATGAATACCATTTGTATTATTACTGTGAGATCATTTCCTTTGTACAAAGGAGAATAAACTTCAGAGCTCTATCTGCTCCACCCAATTCATTAAAACTTGTCTTTGATCCATAAGAAACATTCTAAGGTTTTTTCTTACTCAAAACTCTCTACCAAACTTACTTGTTAAATTATCCCTGGGTCCAATCTTATATTTATTGAACTGAGAAAAACCACAGTACCCACATCATTTGGAAACCCTTTATTTATGACCTTAAAAAATGCTCCAACCACCAACAACCAAGGGAAGATTGTATTACTCATTACTACTGTATGAATAAGGCCTTTTAATGTCTCATTTTAGTGTAGTTGGGATAATATTTAAATATAATAGAAGCCTGGTTTGGGGTGGTTACTTTACTTTAAAAGAAAAGTGAAATGTCCATTGTCTCTTAACCTGTTAGAGAATAGACTAGAATGCCATTCAAAGCAATGGTTGCCAAATTTTTAATTCTTCTATTAAAAATTAGGATTCTTTTATCTTTTTCTCTACAGGCTCAAGATTGCTATTTCTTCTAGATTCAGATAGGTTCGCATTGGCAGAGAAAGTAAATAGCTTCTGGAAGAGCACCATATATCATATATCTAATTTAGGGTCTCTCAGCAAATCTAGGGATTCATTTGGTATCTTGAAAGACCAATGCTGCTTAAATGGTAAATAGTAGATGGCAGGCATCATTCTTCATACATTTAGTCATTACCTTTGGTTCCTCCTTTGTCCATATTCTCATCTCACTTTAAAGCTTTTTGTGGATTATCTCATATACTCTCATAACTATACTTACCATCTCTAATTCTTTCTAAATATCTATTAATACTTCTAGACCCCACCTCTCCACTTGGCTCCAAATTCATTTATCCTAATTTGTATGGTATCCACTTGAATACCTCCAAAGCATTTAAGTCATATCATTTTCAAAACTAGACTCATCTATCCTATGCTTCCTCAACTTGCTCTTCAATCCATAGTCCAATATTCACTTATTTATCACCTCCGAACAAGAAACCTGGGACTATCCTTGACCAAGTCCTTTTATAATTCAATTCCCAAGTCCAGGGGATGGTTATTCCCTAAATATTTCTAAAATATACTCCATTGTACTTATTCCCATGATCACTTCCTTAGTTCTAACTTTTATTATTCCATATCCTTATTACTATATTGCCTTCTTAAATAATTCCCTGCCTCTATTATTTCCCTATTTTCATTTATGCTTCATATGTCTACAAGAATGCACTATCTAAAGTGAAAATATAAATAAATCTTTCACTGCTTAGAACTTTTTGATGGTTTCACACTGACACTAAGAAAAAGAAATCCTACAGGTTGGCATGACATAGGCCATCATAGTCTGGGTAGTTACTTCCTCAGTCTCAGCTCTTGTTAGCCCTCTCTTTTTGTCTTAAGATCCAGGAACACTAAACTAATGGCAAATTTGCTATACTCCTTTACCTCAGTGACTTTGAATGCTCCTTTTACCTGAAACACCCTTCTTCCTCTTTCCATTTGTTATACTTGTCTTTTATTTTTTTTAAGAGACAGCTCAAGCTTTATATTATTTTAGATGCTTTCCCTTATTCCTGGAAAGAATTTATGATTTCTTCCTTATCTGTGTCCACCTTGTTTCTTGTACTCTGCCACAGCCTCTATCAAACTGATTATTTTTATTTGTTTACATGTTCATGTCCCCCATTTATGTATCAGCATTTTAAAGACAGAGGCCATGTCTTATACATCCTGTTCCTACCACTCCAATTAGTGTTCAATCTAGAATAAGAATCCAGTAAATATTAGTTCCACCGTTAAATGGATTTTTTTTTTACGGTGGCCAACTTTCATCCCATTTTTAAAATTTTATTTTATTTTTATTTTTATTTTTCATTGTACTTTAGATTCTGGGGTACACATACAGATCATGCAAGATTTTGCATAGGTACATTCACGGCAAGGTGGTTTGCTGCCTCCATCCCCCCATCACCTATATCTGACATTTCTCCCCACGTTATCCCTCCCCACCCTCCCTCCCACTGTCCTTCCCCTAGCCCTTCGCAATGGACCCCACTGTGTGATGCTTCCGTCTCTATGTCCACGTGTTCTCATTGTTATACCCACCTATGAGTGAGAACATGTGGTGTTTAATTTTCTATTCTTCTGTCAGTTTTCTGAGAATGATGGTTTCCAGGTTCATCCATGTTTCTACAAAGGACACGAACTCATTATTTTTTATGGCTGCATAATATTTCATGGTGTATATGTACTACATTTTCTTTGTCCAGTCTATCATTGATGGGCAATTGGGTTGGTTCCAGGTCTTTGCTATTGTAAACAGTGCCACGATGAACAAATGTGTGCATGTGTCTTTATAACAGAATGATTTATAGTCCTTTGGGCATATACCCAGTAATGGGATTGCTGGGTCAAATGGAATTTCTATTTCTAGGTCCTTGAGGAATCGCCACACTGTCTTCCACAATGGTTGAATAATTTACACTCCCACCAATAGCATAAAAGTGTTCCTATTTCTCCACAACCTCTCCAGCATCTGTTGTCTCCAGATTTTTTTAATGATTGCCATTCTAACTGGTGTGAGATGGTGTCTCAACGTGGTTTTGATTTGCATTTCTCTAATGACCAGTGATGGTGAGCATTTTTTCATATGTTTGTTGGCTATATAAATGTCTTCTTTTGAAAAGTGTCTGTTCATATCCTTTGCCCACTTTTGGTTGGGTTTGTTTGTTTTTTTCTTGTAAATCTATTTAGTTCTTTGTAGATTCTGGATATTAGTCCTTTGTCAGATGGGTAGATTGCAAAAAGTTTTTCCCATTCTGTTGGTTGCTGGTTTGCTCTAATGATTGTTTCTTTTGCTGTACAGAAGCTCTGAAGTGTAATTATATTCCATTTGACTATTTTGGCTTTTGTTGCCATTGCTTTTGGTATTTTAGTCATGAACTCCTTGCCTAATCCTATGTCATGGATGGTTTTGCCTAGGTTTTCTTCTAGGGTTTTTATGGTGTTAGGTCTTATGTTTAAGTCCTTAATCCATCTGGAGTTAATTTTAGTGTAAGGTGTCAGGAAGGGGTCAAGTTTCTGCTTTCTGCACATTGCTAGGCAATTTTCCCAACACCATTTATTAAACAGGGGATCCTTTCCCCATTGCTTGTTTTTGTCAGGTTTGTCAAAGATCAGATGATTGTCGATGTGTGGTGTTACTCCCAAGGCCTCTGTTCTGTTCCATTGGTCTATGTTTCTGTTTTGGTACCAGTACTAAGCTGTTTTGATTACTGTTGCCTTGTAGCATAGTTTGAAGTCAGGCAGTGTGATACCTCCAGCTTTGTTCTTTTTGCTTAGGATTGTCTTGGCTATGCAGGCTCCTTTTTGGTTTCATATGAAGTTTAAAGTGGTTTTTTTTCCAGTTCTGTGAAGAAGGTCTTTGGTAGTTTGATGGGAATAGCATTGAATCTATAAATTACTTTGGGCAGTATGGCCAGTTAAATGGATTTCTTAAAGAAACAAATGAAGAGCTGTAGAATATGTAATTTTCTACCCTTCCTCATTTCAAACCAAGGATTACATTTTTCCCAGGATGATTCTGTAAATGTCCGCATTCTCTATAGAAAACTCCACCTTTCATCAGCAGAGGTTCTGTCTGGCCCTGTGGCCACCACAAGACAACGATACAACAGGGCAACGGTCCAACATCAATACAGCTTGAAAGGCTCAGGCATTTACCCCTGAATTCACCGACCAAGTTCACATCACTAGGAAAGGAAAGAGTGAAGCATCCAGTCCAGTCCCATCTGACTTGTACCAAGCTCACTCAGCCCTTCTGTCCAATTTCTCCTACAGCTTGAGTTAAATGGTGGGGCTGCATTTCTTTTCCTATAATTATGATATCTGTGTTACTAATCTCTTTTGACCATGCATCTTGGTCAAAACAAGCAATAATCTGCAGCTTAAATTTTTTAATAAAGAAATCTTTCTTCTAAAGTAGCAACAAAGTATGCAAGGAAATAGCTTTGCTAAAACATGCATTCAATTTGCATTGCCAAGTAGCACATTTCTTCATTTAGTCTAAAACAGATGCATTCAGGTTATTCTTTTATCTCCAACAAGGAGGATGGCAATGTGGTGGGGTGGGATTGAGAGTAGTTACATTAATATTTGCATAGCTGAATACATATATCCAGATGATTCTTCTCAAAACAAAGACATAATGTGCTTCAAAATTTAATTAAAATATCTACCACTTGCAAAACAGAAATTCCAAAAGTTCTGAGAGTACTTTTTAAAAATTTCCTTTCATTGAGGTTTTAAGCAAAAAAACAAACGAAAAAAAATTTAAAAGTGATTCATAACAAATAAATGAATGAATAATAATAATAACACATAGTCCTAACAAGAATACCAATACCAATCATAATAATAATATAAAATAGAGCTTCTTATTTGCCAAGTTTAGTTTTAAAAATTTTCATGTATGTTAATCTGTTTAATCCTCACAACAATCTTTGTGGTGGCTACAATTGTTATCTCTATTTTACAGAGAAATTTACTGAGATGCAGAGATTAAATAACTTGCCTATATTCACATAACAGTAACTGATAGAGCTCAAATTCAAATTCAAGTCTGATTTCAGAGTCTGTGCTCTTAACCACTACAATATATGCCTAAATAAATGATAAATATGGGTGTCATATTATAAAGCACATGCATATGTATATGCATGCACTCCATTCTCAAATCATAATGAACATAAATTTATATATACATAGATGCACATTTAAATGCATACACTATATATAGACACATATGCTCATATGTGTTATATGCATATACATAGAAAATTGTGACATACATATTTATATACACACAAATATGAAAATATACAATATGTAATAAATATAAAATGTAAATATAGCAACAGTTTTAGTAACTTTTCCTACAAAAACCCAGTTGAGACCCTCAAATTCAACAATATGAAAATGAGAAAAATACTTCTCCTTAAAATTATATTTAGCAAATGTTTTCCAAGAAATATCATTTAATCACTTCAGGGAAGCGGAACTTTCTAAGACTGTAGCCAAGTAAAACTTTTGAAAATTGTTTTGTAATGTTTACCCAGTGAGATCATATTTTTATTGCCCTGATGAAATACAGGTTCGAAATCTAAATACATTAGCCCCCATAGTGCAGTGTTTCCTGCTGAGTTCCTTTCTTAGCAAGGCTGAAATATTCCACCTCCTTTTCTTCTACCTCTGTCCTTCACCCCAGAATTTATTGGACTCATTTGATCCTAATAATATCCACTAAAAAAGAAAACATCAGGGAAATACCATTTACTGAATGCCTACTATGTGTCAGTAGCTTTAACAAGCATTATTTCATTAAACTTACTCAACAGTGTTATGTGGAGCATATTGTTTTTACAGAAGGAGAAACATGGGCTCAAATAAGTTGAGCAACATACTAAATGAAACAAAGCTATTAAGTGTTGGAGCCAGAAGCTCGTGGTGTTCCCATGTTGTCATAGCAGAAAGAAAGGAGGAATAGAATTATAGAATATAGTTGTTGGAAGGAACCTTATTTATCAAATTGTAATTATCTGTTTACTATGTACTCCTGGAGGGGAGTGAATAATTTTTTGTTCATATTTGAATCTCCAGCCATGTGCAAAATGCTGGCACAGAGAAGGCACTGGATAGCTTTTTCTATTTTTTTAATGATGGAAAAATATATTAAAATATCCAAGAGCTCACGTGTCAGATGTTTTGCTCTCTTTGACATATACTTTCTCTCTTCCAATTAGACTCTAGCATTACCTCCTAATATTGCATTCGAGAAACCGAGGACCAGGAAGGTGAAGCAGTTTATTCAAAGATACCCAATAAGTTTGAAAGTGACAATTTGAAATTAGTGCTTTTTGTATACCACAGGAAATAATTCTTCTTTACTGTTACATTTTTGTTTAGATTATTTGAATTAAATGGATTTGAACCAAACAGAAAACTATGGATTCCTTGCCCATATAAACTGCCAGTGCCAGTTCACAGAGCAGATGGAAAGAATGTTTACTCCTAATAGTGCTAGGAGGTTAAGGCATCAGTTTTGTTTCCATAAGCAGGGGGGCAGCACCCTCTAGCCTAGAGCCCATGCTCCCACACTGATGGCCAGAGCTGCCAACCATAAATCAAAAGGGTAACAGCTTCTGCTGGGGATTCAGATCCGCATATCCTTGCATGGAAACTAAAATCTTTTTTGCTTCTTAATTCAATCACATACTGGCAATCTTGCATATCAAAATGGGAATCCTGGGAGGCTGTTGGAATATGCAGATCAACAGAAGCTAATTAGCATTAACTTGCAGCCATCCTGAACTGATTGGCAGCACAGCTGTGGGGACCCAACAAAACATGCTGAGTCGCATGTTTGTCAGGCCACCTGCCACTTGGCAGAATCCAAAATAGTGCAAACCACCAGGCCATAATAACTCAATGACCTTAGTTTGGGAGGAGTCGGGAACAGACATATTTGGATCACGCAGTAATTAGTATGGCCTTCACCTGACATGCATGCAACAATAGGCTTCATGGCAGTACCTTTCTCATCTGATACGCTGACGTCTTAATTCCGGTTGACAGCTTCTTCCTGAGGCTACCAGTTCTCCATGAAGTTTATAATCTTACTCATGATCACTGCAGCTTGCCTGGGCTACAGGCACCGAGACACTCTATGTATCTGAGATGTAGAATTTCTTCTCCTGAAGCCTGGCTCTCATTTTGTAAATCTAGGGTACATTTTAGGAATAAACACAAAAGACATTAGGGAGAGAACACACCAGGGAGCATGGGAGCCCGAGATGTTCTGAGATATTGTGGGTTCTGTTTTTGTTTGACTTTCAGGTATTATTGAAAATCTGAATTCCCTCTGACTGCCCGTAGTAAACCCTTCCCAATTTACTGTTAGGGTAAGTTCACCGTGTCAAAAATCCTCTTAGTCACTTTTGTGCTATCCCTCCCTACCGCTGCTGGTAACCACTCCTCCCTTTACACATGGTTTGTGAAATGTCTTAAAAATAGATTTCACTTGGAGTGGGTGAAACTCCAATCCTGAGATATCGAAATAGGTTTCAGCTTGTATTTTGACTCTGGTCAATTGATAATGACAGCTGGAACATTGTATGGGGATGGCTTTGAAGCCATATTCTTGCTCACAAGGAAAGGATGATGTGATGGGTGAAGATGGGATCAATGGACCATGAACCAAGTAAATGTCATCTTTACTCTAGATTGCTCTTTAATCATTATTTTTTTTCTTAAAGGTTTATTGTATTTTTAATTAAGAAAAAAGAATTGTATATAATTATGGGCTACAATGGGATGTTTCAATATATTTATACACTGTGGATTGATAAAATCAGGCTTATTAGCATATCCACCACCTCAAATATTTATAATTTCTTTGTGGTGAGAACAGTTAAAATCCTTTATTGTTGCTGTTTTGAAATCTACAATACATTATTATCAACTATAGTCATTGTGTGTGCAATAGAACATCATAACTTATTTCTCTTACCTCACTGATGTTGATCAACATCTCCCTTTTCCCATCCACTCCTCACCCAATTCCAACCTCTGGTAACCACCACCATTCTACTCTCTACCTCTGTAAGTTCGACATTTTTAGATACCACATATATGTGAGATTATGCAGTATTTGTCTCTTTGAAGATGGCTTATCACTTAACAATGTGTTCTAGGCTTATCCATGTTGTCAAAAATGAAAGAATTTCCTGGGATTTTAAAAGGCTGAATAGTATTGTATAGTGTGTGTACACCACCCTTTAAAAAAATGCATTCATCCATTGATTAACACTT
This sequence comes from Cacajao melanocephalus, assembly GCA_963573385.1. Classification (NCBI taxonomy): domain Eukaryota; kingdom Metazoa; phylum Chordata; class Mammalia; order Primates; family Pitheciidae; genus Cacajao; species Cacajao melanocephalus. The sequence goes on along the minus strand of CAUYLG010023538.1, from coordinate 167,333 downwards.
AGGTTGTTTTCATATCTGGTCCATTGTGAATAGTGCTACAATGAACATGGGAGTGTAAGTATCTCTTCCAATACTTATTTCAATTCCTTTGGGCATATACTCAGTAGTGGGATGGTTGGATTATATGGAAAATTTATTTTTAACTTTTTGCAGATCCTTTATATTGTTTTCCAAAATGGCCATATGAATTTACAACACTATCAGCAGTGTATAAGGGTTCCCTTTTCTTCACATCTTTGCCAAGACTTGTTATCTTTTGTCTTTTTGATGATAGCCAATCTCTCATTGTGGTTTTAATTTGCATTTCTCTGATGATTATATTTGTTTAGCATTTTTTTGTATATCTGTTGGCATTTATGTCTTCTTTTAGAAAGATCTATTCAAGTCCTTTGCCCTTTTTAATAGGCTTATTCGTTTTCCTGTTATTTAGTAGTTTGAGTTCTCTGTATATTTTGGATACTAGCCTCTTGTCCAACGTATAATTTGCAAATATTTTCTCTCAGTTGGTGGGTTGTCTCTTCAGTCTATTAATTTTTTACCTGCAGAAACATTTTATCTTGATGAAATCCTATTTGTCTATTTTTGCTTTTGTTGCCCATTCTTTTGAGTTCATATCCAAGAAATCACTGCCCAGATCAATAGCCTATAATTTTTCTGATTTCAGATCTTATTCTCAAGTGTTTAATCCATTTTGAATTGATTATTGTATAAGGAGTGAGACGAGGGTCTATTTTAATTCTATGTATGAAAATATTCAGTTTTCCCACCAATATTTATTGAAGAGACTATTGTCTCCCCACTGTGTATTCTAGGTACCCTTGTTGAAAATCAATTGGCTGTAGATATGTGGGTTTATTTCTGAACACTCTATCCTACTCCCTTGGTTGATGTACCTGTTTGTAATAGCAGTATCATGCTGTTCTGATTACTATCAGTTTGCAGTATATTTTTATCTGGTAGTCTGTTGCTTCAGTCTTTGTTCTCTTTGGTCAAGACCTTCTTAGCTTCTTGGGCTCTTTCATGGTTCCATATGAATTTTAGAATTTCTTTTTCTATTTCTGCAAAGAATGACATTTGAATTTTGATAAAGATTGCATTGAATTAGTAGATCACTTTTTGTAGTATGCCTATTTTAACAAAAATAATTCTTCAATCCATCAACATGAAATATGTTTATATTTATTTGTGTCATATTTAGTTTCTTTTATCAATGTTTTACTGTTTTCAGTATACAGATATCCTGATGCTTTCGTTAAATTTATTCATAAGCATTTTATTTTTTTATACTATTATAAGTGAGATTTTCTTAATTTATTTTCAGACTGTTTATTGTTAGTGTGTAGTAATACTATTGATTTTTGATTTTGTATTCTGCAACTGTATCCTGCAACTTTACTCAATTTGTTCATCAGTTTGAACAGTTTTTTGTTGGGGTCTTTAGGATTTTCTATATAAAGATCATGTTGTCAGCAGATATACAATTTCACTTTATCTTTTTCACATAGCTGCTGGAATTGGGCCTGTTGTATGAGAGATTTAGTTATTGATTCAATTTCCTTACTTGTTCTTGATCTGTTCAGATTTCAAATTTTTTTTATAATTTGGTATTGGTAGGTTATATGTTTTAGGAATTTATTCATTCTTTCTAGGTTGTCCAATTTGTTGGTGTATAGTTATTCTTAGCAGTCTCTTATGATCATTTGTATTTCTTTGTTATCATTTGTAATGTTTCCTCTTTCATTTCTAACTCTCTTAATTTGATGCTTCACTCTTTGTTCTCAGTCTAGCTAAGATTTCATTGCTTTTGTTTAGTTTTCCAAAACACCAACACTTACCTTAGTTGATCTTTTCTATTGATTTTCTAGTCTCTATTTCATTTACCTCAGCTGTGGTCTTTGTTATTTCCTTTCTTGTGCTAACTTTGGGCTTAGTCGGTTCTTGTAATTTGTTGAACTGTAGTGGTAAGTTGTTTATTTGAGAACTTTCTTCTTTATTAATGCAGGTGTTTATTGCTATAAACTTCCCTCCTCTAACTACTTTTTCCTTATCTCCAAGGTTTTCATATGTTGTGTTTCCATTCGTTGTCTCCATATTTAAAAAAAAAATTTAAACATTTCTTCTTTGACTCAATAGTTGTTCTGTATTATGTTAATTTCTACATATTTTTATTTTCTATGATTTGTCCCATTATTTATTTCTAGTTTCACACTCTTGTGATTAGAAAAGATGCTTGATAAGATATTGATATTTTTAAATTTGTTAAGAGTTATTTTGTGGTTTAGCATAATATCCATCCTGGAGAATGTTTTGTGTGGACTTGAAAAGAATGTATATTCCACTCAACAGCAACAAAATATACATCAATACATTTACATATACATTATAATGTATATAAGATATAATGTATATACAGAATATAAATGCAATGTATTTATAAATTTATATTTATTCTACATATACAATACATACAGAATATAAATGTAATACATACATATATACATTGATATTCTGTTGCTGTTGGGTGGAATGTTCTGTACATGTCTGGTCCATTTGGGCTAAAGTGTAGGTAAAGTTCAATCATTTAAAAAAATTGATTTTCTGTGGAGTGATCTTTCCAATGTAGAAAGTGGAGTATTGAATCTTCTACTATTATTGTGTTGCAGTGTTTGTCTCCCTTCAGATCTCTTAATGATTGTTTTATATATGTAGATGCTCTGATATTGGGTGCATATATATATATACATATATATATATATATACAATTGTTATATCATTTTGATTTATTGACCTCTTTATTGACTATATAATTATCTTCTTTGTTTCTTTTGACAATTTTTAACCTACAGCCTATTTTGCCTGAAAATATTATAGCTACCCCGGTCTCTCTTTGTTTCCATTAGCATGGAATTATTTTTTTCTATCTCTTCAATTTTGTCCGAATGTCATTAAACGTAAAGTGAGTCTCTTGTGGGCAGCATATATTCGGTATTGCTATGATGTTTAAAATGTCCATTTAGCCACTCTATGGGTTTTGATTGGATAATTAATATATTTACATTCAAAGTAGTTATTGATATGTAATAACTTATTTGTACCATTTTGTTATTTGCTGATTGTTTTGTACATCCTGTGTTTCTTTCTTCCTCAGCACTTTATTTTGTGGTTTGATGGCTTTCTGTAGTGATATGTTTTGTATCTTCTCTTTTTGTCTTCTGTATTTCTATTATAGGATTTTGCTTTATGGTTACCCTAATGCTTACATAAAACATCTTATAACAGGCTATTTTAAGCTAATAACAACTTAGCCTTGATTGCAAATACTTTGTCCTTTTACTATTACTCCTCCCACATATTGTGTTTTTGATGTTACAGATTATATTTTAAAATAATTTTTATTCATAACAAGTCACTGTAGTTTTAGTTATATTTTGATAGTTTTGTCTTTTAACCATTATATTAGAGACATAATTGATTTACCCACTGCCATTACAGTATAAGAGTATTTTGGATTTGACAATGTACTTACTTTTACCAGTGATTTTATACTTCCATATATTTTCATGTTACTAATTAGAATTCTCTTTCATTAAATTGAATAACTCTCTTTAGCATTTCCTGTAAGATGGGTTGAGTAGTGGTAAACTCAGCATTTGTTGTTCCAGAAAGTTTTTATCATCCATCATTTTTGAAAGAGAGGGATTCTGGGTATAGCAATCTTGGTTAACATTTTTTTTCTTTCAGGTTTTTGGATATATCATCCCACTCCCTTCTGGCTAGCAAGTTTTTTTTTTCCTGAAACATCCTCTGATAATATTAGGAAGGTTTTCTTGTATATAACAGTTTACTTATCCCCTGCCACTTTCAAAACTCTTTCTTAGGCTTTGATTTTTGACACTCTCATTGTAATGTGTTTTGATATGGATCTCTTTAAATTCATTTTACTTGGTGCTATTTAGGCTTCCTGGATCTGGATTTGTATTTTCTCCTTCAGGCTTGTGAAACTTGCTGCCATTAATTATTTTAGCGTATGTTCTGTCCCTTTCTCTTTCTTCTCCTTTGTTATTCTGATAATAAAAATGTTGGTATGCTTGATATTGTTCCATAATTTTCTTAAACTTTCCTCACTCTTTTTCATTCTTTTGTTTCTTTTTGCTCCTTAGATTGTATGATTTCTGATCACCTATCTTCAAGGTCACTGGTCCTTTCTTCTGCTTGATTTAGTCTGCTGATGAACCTCTCTATTCTTTGTTGAAATTCTCAGTTTGTGGCTGAATGTGGTGGCGCATGCCTGTAGTTCCAGCACTTCTGGAGGACGAGGTGGGTGGATCACCTGAGGTCAGGAGTTTGAGACCAGCCTGGCCAATGTGGTAAAACCCCATCTCTACTAAAAATACAAAAATCAACTGAGTATGGTGGCATGGTCCTGTAATCCCACCTACTTGGGAGGTTGAGGCAGGAGAATTGCTTGAACCCAGGAGGTAGAGGTAGCAGTTAGCTGAGATCATGCCACTGCACTCTGGCCTGTGTGACAGAGCAAGAATCTGTTTAAAAAAAAAAAAAAGGAAGAAAGAAAGGAAAAGAGAAAAAAAAGAATTTCTCAATTTGTTCTTGCATTTCTTTTATGACCTCAGTGAGCATAAAGTAAATCATGTATCTTCATTTTACTCAAGTTCATTTCTAGAAACTCTTCTTGGAATATTTAAAAATGGTTTCTTCATTTTTTTTTGAATCTCTGTATTGGTTTCTGCACATTGAATAAGACAAGAATCTCTATCAGTCTTGTTATGCTGGCCTCCTGTAGGAGAAAGATCTCACCAATTAATCTGTCCAGAGATCTTAGGGTACCTCTCCAATCTTTGAATTTGAAGGATTTCTTTTTGTTTTTGGTGGCTCCCTGGAGCTTAGAGTGTGCAATAGCCAGTCAGTACCCCAAGACTGGTAAAGTAGGAGTTAGGTTTTATAAATGTAGTTGATAATGTTAAGATGTTGGATGTTTATTACAGTTCCTTCTATCTTCTTGCTAAAGCTGAGTAGAGACATTATTTCACCCTGCATTAAGCTGCAGTGAGGCTCTGTGGCAAATTCCTGTACTCATGTTCATGTTACACCCTCTGTTCTTGAAGAGATAGTTGCTGGAAGTGGATCCGTTATATGTCTACCTATTTGTTTTCCGTGGTTTAGGGCCACCCAGCAATGCAAAATCCATCAACTCTCAGAGCTGAGTTGTTAAATAGACAGTCCTTTGGCTGGGAGCTTAGAGAAGTTGTGGCTCTGGGGGCATGGCCAAATTCCTTCCAGGAAGAATGGGTACACTTGGATTTATCACTGTGCTGAGTTAGAGGAAAGGCTCATGAAGAGCCAACCTCTGGCTTTGGCTGCTGGAGGGCTATTTGTTTGCTCTTTTAGCTACTGACACAAGTTTGCTAGAAACCAGGCTGGCAAGTAGTCACTGGGAAGCCCTTCCCAAAGATAAAATGGGAGCTGCATGTCTGTGCCCCTTTTCTGCATTGCTCCAATGGAGTATAGCCTCTGGAAACATTTGCATACCTATTTAACATTACTTCTTTTTTTCTGTGGTCTAGGGACACTCACATATGCCTGGTCCCTTTGGCTCCCAAAGCCAAGAAGTTTAACATGGAGTCTTTCGTGAGGTAGCTGTAAAAGTTGAGGCATTTAATATGTGGTATAAACTCGTTCTAAGGAGAAACAGGGAGCTACATTTTTAAAGCCCCTTTTCTGCACTACTCCTGGGGAATGAAGCACCTGGATGTGCTTATGCATCATGTAAAACTGTCAGTTTTTTTTCTATGGTCTAAATAGAATTACATTTTCTAATTGTCCTCTGCTTCTAGAGCTAGGATGTTTAGGATACTGTCCCTTGATAGAAGCTATAAAAGTTGGGGTGCTCTATGTGTGGACAAACTTCCTTCAAGAAGGATTAATAGACCTGGAATTGTCACAAGGGTGAGTCAGAGGAGAAGGCTCAAGAAGTGCCCATCTTCTCAGCTTGCCAGCAAGTTAATACGTGTCTGCCCTTCTAAATCCCTTATACAAGTTAGTTAGAAGCCAGGTCACCAAGTAGCCACTGGAACATTATGTCCTTTCCAGGGAGAAACAGGGTGTTGAAGTTTTTAAAGCCCTCTCTCTGCACTGCTCCTAGAAGACAAAGCCCCTGAAAGTACTTTCATGCTTATATAAAGAAAATATATTGGGCATAGTTATGTAATCCTGTGTAACAAATATTTCTTAGATATGGTATCAAAAGTCAATGAACAAGTGATAAAGATAATAAATCAGGCTTCATCAAAATTAGGAACTTTTTTTTTCTTTTGAGACAGAATCTTACTCTGTCACCCAGGCTAAATTACAATGGCACGATCTTGGCTCACTGAAACTTCTGCCTCCCAGGTTCAAGCAATTCTCCTGCCTCAGCCTCCCAAGTAGCTGAGATTACAGGCGCCTGCCACTATGCCTGGCTAATTTTTTTAATTTTTATTTTTAGTAGAGATGGAGTTTCACCATATTGGCCAGGCTGGTCTCAAACTCCTGATATCAGGTGATCCACCCACCTCAGCCTCCCAAAGTGCTAGTATTACAGGCGTGAGCCACCACACCCAGCCCAGGAACTTTTGTACTTAATAAAACACCACTAGAGAAACTCACTTGTGACTAATCTCTTCCCTCCATTCCCAGAGTTGGTGAATTAAGGGCCAATCATGGTAACCTCAGAGTTAGGGCAGTCTATGTGAGGTTTAACTCCTTCTCTCCACAGGGAGAAGTTGTGTGTTGGGGATTCCTTTTCCAATTTTATGGTACAGTGCATAGAGGGAGTTCCATGCCTGAAAATGCCTCAGTGTTTTCTATCTGTTTAACGTGAATGTTTCTCACTTCTTCAGAGGCTAGGAATCTCTCAACTGGTCTCTGACTTTCCCTCAGAGGGAATTGATCCATGAATACATGTTTATTTGATGCATCCATGGGTGGAAAGAGAGTCAGGAGCTTCCTATTCCACCATGTTGCTGATGTTAACTATTTTTTTTTAAGTAGTTTTGGAGTGAAGAGTGGCTGACACAGTGCATTAGGGCATTGTATACCAGAAAAGGAAAACAGGATCATGTAGATAAATAGGGTAATTTGAACTGCAACGTCTCTTGTTGGCATTATAAAAGAAGGTAGCAAAAAATAAGCAACTAACATTAATAAGTCATCTGAAATGTTTCTATTACTTTCAATCGGTCAGTTATTTGATAGACAAATCTGAAGACTCAGAATGTTGGACAGGATGACAGAGCTAGCAAATTATGATGACAGTATTAGAGCCTAGTCTTTGCTTATGCTTATGTTTATGCTTTCCTTGCTAAACAATCCTTTCACTTAGCCTATAATGCAAGATGTGTCAGGTAAAGAAAACAGGGACAACAGGGAAGAGTAAAATATGATACAAAGGATTCTAATCCCCACCCTATTATCCGTGTACCTGGACAAGTCACTTATTCTAATAATATTAAAAGCTCTATTTTATTGGACCTGGGCATGCAATAAGCACTCAACATAATTGCTTGTTTAATTTTTACACCACTCTATGAAATAGGTGAAATTAACTCTATTTTATAGGTTAGGTTTTGAGAGGTTAAATAATTTTTTCTAAGAAACATCTGGCGAGTATCTAGGATACAAGTTCATGTCTCTCAGGCTCCAAGCCTCCAGCTATTGACCAATATATCATGAAAGCACAATTATAAAATAAGACTTTACACAATAGAGGAATGCTTTGGCAAAATCATTGCTATGAGAGATGAACTGAAATAGAGGAGATAAGGATTTGGGGGCTGATAAGAAGGGTATTGTGTTGATAAGTAAGAGAATGGATGGCAGTGGAAGGGAGGTAAATGCTGCAATGTATCTAAAGTGTGGTCTCCAACAAAAATTCAACTTTCATTTTTTGCCATTTTCTACAATTGTAATCATCCTGGCTTTTTTCACTTACCATAGGTTTTTTTTTTTTTTGGCTTTCTGGCTTTTTTCACTTACCATAGGTTTATTTTGAGGTTTATTCATGTTGTAAAACATTTCAGTAGTTTATTCCTTTGCATTGCCAAGCAGTATCCCATTGTATGGATATGCCACACCTTGTTTATGCATTGCTCAGTTGGGTTATTTCTACTTTTTGAGCATTATGAGTAATCATGGTCGTGCATAAGTCTTTGGGTGGATATATGATTTTATTTATCTTGCATAGATGCTGAGGAGTGGAACTGCTTGGTCATATGTTAAATCTACATTTAACACTTAAGAAAATGGAAACTGTTTTCCAATGTGACTGCTTCATTTTGCATTGCAATGTCCAATTTCTCTACATCCATAACAGTACCTGGTTTTGGCTATTTATGACTATAGCCATTCTAGTGGGTACAAAGTGATATCTTATTATGGTTTTAATTTATCTTTCCCTAATGCCCAATGATATTGGCAATCTTTTCAGGGGCTTATTTGCCATTTATATAGCTTCTTTGGTGAGATGTTTATGAAATTTTTTCACATTTTAAAATTGGTTTGTTTTCTTATTATTGAGTTATAAGAATTATTTTATTTTGAATACAAGCCCCTTATTGGATATACAATTTACAAATATTTTCCTAATCTGTGACTTGTCTTTTTTTATTGTCTTGGTAGTGCTTTATCAAGTGCAAAGTTTCTAATTTTGATGAAGTCCAATGTATTATTTTTATCTTTTATTCATTGAACTCTTGATGCCATATCTGAGAAATATTTGTTACACAGGATTAAATAAATATGCCTCTATATTTTCTTTAAATACATTTATAGTTTTAGCTCATATATTTAGATCTAGGAGCTGTTTTGGGTTAATTTTTATGCATGGTATGAGGTAAATGGACAAATTTATTCTCGCAATGTAGATACCTAATTGTTTTAGCATCATTTTTTCTAAAAACTATCCTTTCCATATTGAATTGTCTTCCCAACTTTGTTGAAAAGTAATGTACCACAAATATGAGGGCTTACTTCTGGACTCTCAATTCTGTTCCACTGATCTATATATGATCTCTTTAAGTTGGTACCATACTGCCTTGATTGTTGTAGCTTTGTAGTAACTTTGGAAATCAAGAAGTGTAAAATCTCCAACTTTGTTTCTATTTCAAGTTTGTTTTGGTTATTCTGGGTTCTTTGCATTTCCATATGAAATTTAGGATTAACTTTACAATTTCTGCAAAAATACCAGCTGGGATTTTGACAGAGATTTCTCGGAATCGTTGAAATACAGGATTTTAAACCTTTGGAACTTGAAATGGAATGCTTTTAGAAGATATAGTTGCTTTCCAACTTGCCCAGATCGGGACCGCTTTTTATTGCTTTATTACAGATGGTTTCACATGCTTCCATGACCTGCCTTGTCCCAGGAGCATTTACATTTTCAACTCTAGATCTCCACTTACGGCTAGCACAATGTGAAATGCAACAAAATCCTTATAAAGACTGGGGCACTTTAAGCTTATTTTAAACAAACAGTTATTAGGAAGCACTCATTTTTAAGGCAAAAGTAAACTAACATTTCTATAAATTTTTAGTAAGGATACAAACAAAAACTGGCAATGAATCTTAAAATGTTTCACAATATTTTAGCTCATTTATTAGGCATCAGTTAGATGCTTGATGATATTTGAAATCTTTTCATATGCACTTTTTTTTTGTTTGTTTTTTGTTTAAGAGATGGCGTTTTACTCTTGTTGCCCAGGCTGGAGTACAGTGGAGTGATCTCAGCTAACTGCAACCTCCGCCTCCCAGGTTCAAGCAATTCTCCTGCCTCAGCCTCCTGAGTAGCTGGGATTACAGGTGCCCACCATCATGCCCGGCTACTTTTTTGTATTTTTAGTAGAGACGGGGTTTCATCATGTTGGCCAGGCTGGTCTCTAACTCCTGACCTCAGGTGATCCACCCGCCTTGGCCTCCCAAAGTGCTAGGATGACAGGCGTGAACCACCCCACCTAGCTTACATATGCACTGTTTTATACATATAACACATCTGGAATATAGGCATTATTATTATTATTGCTTTTTTGAGAAATAGTCTCTGTTGCCCAGACTTGAGTGCAGTGGTGCGATCTCTGCTCACTGTAACCTCTGCCACCTGGGTTAAAGTGATTCTCCTGTGTCAGCCTCCTAAGCAGCTGGGGTTACAGGCACACATCACGATGCCTGGATATTCTTTGTATTTTTAGTAGCGACAGAATTTCAGCATGTTGACCAGGCTGGTTTCAAACTCCTGACCTCAAGTGATCTGCCCGCCTTGGCCTCCCAAAGTGCTGGGATTACAGGTGTGAATCACCATGCCCAACTGGCATTATTCTTACTAATAAACTTTTCCTGTGTCATAGTCATTAAACAGACTGTTTATTTTCCCCCAATAATTGTGATTCATTTTTTGGCCTTTACCTGGATACATTGTTTTTAATCCTCTGATGTCCCATGGCATTTTCTCTGGATCTCTCTTAAAATTTGTTGAAATATTCTACCTCTTATTTCACTTGTTTGAGTACACATCTTATGACCTTACTCAACTGGAGATTTCTGAAGGGATAGACCTGTCAGAGTCATCAATATCCCACACTGAAAAGATTCAACATTACAGTGCATCCATATTTGCTGCAGGAATGAATATCCCAAATTGGGATATCGGAGTTTTAATGTAAAGTTTTGTTTCTGAAAAGGAATAACTTCGGGCCTCATTTTATACTTAATCCCAACATTGTGGAGTGTTTGAATTACTAGAAAATTTCATTTGAAAATCTCACGAAAAGTCACATTCAAATCAGTTTCAATATTCAGGGTTTCAAAAATAATCTAGAGACTATAATTAGGTTGGTAAATGTCCTCCTTAATTGGCATATTAAAATTTTTTTCAGAATTGTTTTAGAGCTTCCTAAACCCTCCTCCCACCAACTCAGCCGTGTGCATGACTGTCTTTTTCTTGATACCCTGGTCTCATTATGGGTTCATGAGAATAGGTCTATACGTCTATTAATTGCCTAGTAATTGCACTGCTATAACGCTGCTTTGATCACATATTGATCTCATTGTCAAAAACCCCAATGCAGAACTTGTTCTGCTGGCTGCCAAGGTTCTTCAGCCTGTTTTGTGATCGAATGGGTAGGGTAAAGCAGTTTTATCTCTGAAGCTGCTGAGTCTGATTTTGATCTTGAAGAGCAGTTTGGGAGTGAAACCATGACTATGACATTTTGTTTTAGTGACTTGTTTGTTCTATTGGTAAGTCAATAGTACATTTTATTATATTAAAGCTGAATGAACACCAATTGCTGTAGTTTCAATAATCATATTTTTTTCTGCTCTGGGGAACATTTTGAGATTGTAGCAGGAGGCACTTTAGGATTCCACAGACCCCAAAAATATGTGAGCCAGGCCATGAAGCACATCTTGTTTCAACACTGAATCCTGAGCACCTTGCATAGTACCTGGCGTATGTTGTGCTTAATTAGAAAATGATTTGTCTTTCCACTTCTATCCTTTTGTTTGTTCTCCTCTTTGCTTTTTTACTGGTTCTCCAAATATCTCTGAGCTTATCAAGTTTCACATGAAAAATACAACTTCTACTAAATATTTCTAGAGATCAAAGGGTTGCTTGCCTCCCACACGGTGATCAGATTTTTTCCTAGGATACTGAGAATGATTTAAGGCCCTTTTCTGGTTGTCATGTTGCCACTGCAGGATCAGGAGCTAACTGTTAACAAAGACCTTTTGTTGGCGCCTTATTTTGGAGATGCTTTTAAAGTTGGACTCCAGACAGCTAGATTGACAGGACTTTTAGAACCTATTCAAATAAAAGTACTACAAGATGTTTTCTTATTCATTTAATCACTCAAGAAATGAGTATGGAACACCTACCATGTGCCAGTTTCTGTGTTAGGAAGTGAAGATAAAAAGATAAAGACACAGTCTCTGTCCTCAAGAAGCTTACAATACAATTGGGCAGGGGAAGCAGAACAGACTTCGGACATGCTGCACTGAATGCTGTGTTAGAGAAATGAATAATGTGCTCTGGGAATCAGAGAAGGGAGTGAATACTGTTGCCTGGGGGTTGGGGAAGCATGTTTATTTTGTTGATGTGCAAACTCTTTCATCACTTGAAGCCCCGAGGACAATTTTTACACATACTCATTTGGCAAGATAATATTTGTAAAATATTTTGCTGTCCTCAGAGCATAAGGGAAACAATTCATATGGCATAGCAGGACATGAAGCACCAGTCTAACACTGGATAAATACTTTCAAAGTATTTACAGTCAGTGCTGTGAAATGACCTAGAGAGATTCTAATTATTTTGTGACAATGGATGCAAATTTAAGCTTGTTGGATAAACAACTGTTTCATCCAACCAAGAATATCTTCCCCTTCATTTACTAGTGTTAAGATATTTCTTTTGTTTCCATCCCATTTACCTCCCCCATCCTGGCTCCCCATCCTCTCTTCCTCACCTTCAAACAATTTTTGAGCACTTTTCATGTGTTAGACCCTATACTGCGTGCTGAACATACAAGATGGCTAAAACAGTCTAGTCAGGGAGACAGAGAAATAAACAAATCAGCTCTATTCACTAGGACATGTATTTTAATAGAAGGTGCACAATATGTTGATGCTTCAAGAAATAGCAATTAATTCTGCCTCATTGGAATCCAGCAAGGCTTCAGAGAGGAGGTGATGCTTGAACAGGATCTTGACAGGCACACATTATCTGTTTCATAGATAAGGTTTTACTTATGACCTCATTAGTTTTTGGGCAACTGTGGCAATGTATGCAATTGTGAGATAATTGGTTTAGAATAGTGTTATAAATTATAAACTAAAATTCTGTACTTGAAATCCTATACCATAAATATGTAATTGGTCATGAAAACAGGGGAAAAGCAAGCAAATTTACAAAACATGAAGTAGTAAAATCATACATTTAATAGAAAAAATATTTCATGAGGTTTTCTTGAAGAGCTTTTATATAAAAACTCAGTTGTCAGAAGCTCCTTAAAAATAAGTTTGATTGGCTGGGCACAGTGGCTAATGCTTGTAATCCCAGCACTTTGGGAAGCCGAGGGGGGTTGATTACTTGAAGTCAGGAGTTCAAGTGAAACCCTGTCTCTATTAAAAATACAAAAATTAGCCAGGCATGATGACTGGTGCCTGTAATCCCAGCTGCTTGCGAGGCTGAGTGAGGAGAATCACTTGAATCCAGGAGGTGGAGGTTGCAGTGAGCCGAGATCATGCCACTGCACTCCAGCCTGTGCAACAAGAGCAAAACTCTTTCTCGAAAAAAAAGATAAAGTTTGGATTCACTTTCCTTGGCTTGTTCTTTGATGTATAAAGGGCTACTAAAAGTGTTTGAAAAGTAATTCTAATAGAATAGTAGTTTCCATAGTAACCAGACAAAGCCATGCAATTTTGCTCAAGTCTGATTCCAAGGGGTGCTATTTATAAAGAATGACTGGGACATGAGCTGTGCATCTGTGAGTTAGGTGGGCAATCGATAGTCTTGATATTTTCTAAGATGATCTATTATTTGTCTCCCTTTGCCTTATGTACATATATGTATGTATGTATGCACACACACACATACACACATGAAGAATCTTTAAAAAGTTTATGGAAAATAAATATTATAAAAAAACTTAATGCATAGATTTTGATTTTTATTTTGCAGCAAATAAACTCATACTAGCTCATTATGACATTTCTAAGCAGGATCTAGTTTGAAGTGCTAAGGAGGATAAGACATATTTTGAATGAGTCCCTATCAGAGCAACATGAATTCGGCTAACATTGAAGCAAGAGCAAATATCAAATGTAGGGTGAGGCTGGGGTGTAGGAACGATGAAATCACTGATACTTCACAAAAAGTTTATGGAGACAATGTCCCAAAGAAATCACCAGTTTACAAATGTATAGCTCATTTTAAGGGAAGAGACAATGATGCAGGCAAAGTGCATAGCAGCAGACCATCAACTTGCAAGGAAAAAATTTATCTCATTCATGCCTTAATTGAAGAATACCAAAGATTAAATGCACAAACAATAGGCAACACTGTACACACCTCAACTGGTTCAACTTACATAATTCTGGCTGAAAAAATTAAAGTTTAACAAAACTTCCACTTGATGGGTGCCAAAACCATTGCACCCAGATCCCCTGCAGAAAAGAACAGAGATTTCAATGGAAATTTTAGACAATTAGGATCAAGACTCTGAAATATGTTATAAAAGAACTGCAACAGGAGATGAAACATGGCTTTCCCAGCATGATCCTGAAGACGAAGCATGATCAAAGCAACGGCTACCAAGAAGTGGAAGTGGTCTAGTCAAAGCAAAAGCAGACCAGTCAACAAAGATCATGGCAACAGTTTTTCTTGCGTTTTGCTTGTTAACTTTCTGGAGGGCCAAAAAATGATAACATCTGCTTATTATGTGAGTGCTTTGAGAAACTCAGCCAAAGCTTTGGCAGAAAAATGCCCAGGAAGGATTCACCAAAGAGTCTCTTTCTACCACAGCAATACTCCTGCTCATTCCTCTCATCAAACAAAGGCAATTTTTTGAGTTTCAATGGGAAATCATTAGGCATCCACCTTAAGGACTTGTTTTGTCTCTTTTTGGCTTCTTTTTGTTTCATAATCTAAAACAATCTGTTAAGGAGACTTTTTTTTTCCAGTTAATAATGTAAAAAGATTGCATTAACATGATTAAATATCCAGGATGTTCAGCTCTTTAGGTATACACTAAATGACTGATATCATTGCTTACAAAAGTGTTTTGAACTTAAGATGACAACAAGAATGAGGAAAACAAAAGTGCTTGAACTTGATGACGCTTATGCTGAAAAATGAAGTTTGTATTTATTATCATTATTATTATTATTAGAGATAGGGCTTGCTGTGTCACCCAGGCTGTAGTGGTGCAAATCATAGCTCACAGCAGCCTCAAACACCTGAGTGCAAGCAATTCTTCCACCTGTAGGTAAGATTGTAGGCATGAGCCATTGAGCTCAGCTCCATATTTTTATCTTTTGATGCCATTTTTCCACACTCTTTCAAGCACCCTTGTATACACATACTTATACACACACACATACATATATGCTTATGTAAATATGAAAAACTGCATATCTGTACCATTCAGTTATCACTAAGTGAAGACAACCAGATAGCAAATATGCAAATAAGTAGAACATAACCAGAGCATTACCTTAAATTTCCGCTTGTCTCCTCTTCTTGTCACTACTCCTGCAAAGTCACTATTTTGGCTTTGAAAAACACTGATCTTCTTTGCCTCTGTGTGTGTGTGTACATGTGTGTGTGTGTGTGTGTGTGTGTGTGTGTGTGCGTGTTTTAATTAGCTTTACATATTTGATGAATTCTTCAATGTATGATTTAAGGTTTATAATCTGCATCTTTAACTTTATCATAGTTTACATTTAAATAATATTCATCATAATATTAAAATCTTACACTAGTATACTTTTATTTTTTCTGTCCTTTGTGCTATTATTGTTGAAACTTTTATGTATATGTATGTTTTAAACCCCCAAATATATATTACTTATTTTGCTTTAAAAATAAGAAATTTTAATGTAATATAAAAATATGAAAAATAATGTCTTTGGAATTTATTCTATATTTACCTTTCTACCTCTCTTTATTCCATTGTACAAATTTATATTTCCAGTTTTTGTGATTCTTCTTCAGCTTAAAAATTTTCTTTAATTTTTATTTTTATTTTTTTGCAGTATAAGTGTGTTGGTGATTAATCCTTTCAGCTTGGAACTGTCTATCATTGTATTTATTTTTCCCTTATTTGTAGAAGATAATTTTTTTCTGGTTATGAATTCTAACTTAATTGTTTTTATTTTTAATGCCTTACAGCACCTTAAAATATTGTTCCATTGCCTATGGGCTTTCATTATTTCTGATGTGAAGTTAGTATTGATTCTTACCTTCCTTTCTCTGTAGGTCTTGTGAGGTTTTTTCATCAAGTTTACGATTTTCTTCTTATAGTTGACATCAAGAAATTTGATTATTCTGTGCCTTGATGTGTATGTGTATGTATGCGTGTGTGTGTGGTTTTTTTTTGTTTCATTGTTTTTTGGTGTTTATCCTTCTTAGTGTTTATTGAATCTCTTAGATCTGTGGGTTTATACATTATAAAATTTAGAAACATTTTGGTCATTATATCTTTAAACATTTTTTTCTGCCTCACCTATCCTAAATGGCAATTATATGTATCTTAGACCACTTGACATTTTCCCACAGGTCACAGTGGCTTTGTTGATTTCTTTTAGCTTTGTGTGTGTGGCTGAAAGCACGTGCTTTATTAAAATGTATCGTCCAAAATTTTACATGTCTTGGAAATTGTTCCCTCATGCTGGATAGTTTCTATTGCCCTTTCTTCAAATTTACTGATCTTTTATTTTCCAGTGTTTGATTTGCTATCAAGACTATCAGTGATTTTTCATTTTAGGTATTGTCAATTTCACCTCTGAATGTTTACCTTTTTTTCTCCCCTCATTATTTTAATGCTTTCCTAAAATCCATGAAAATATTTATATAAGCTATTTTAAAACTTTACCTATGGCTGGGTGTGGTGGCTCACGTCTGTAATCCAGAACTTTGGGATGCTGAGGTGGGTGGATCACTAGAGGTCAGAAATTTAAGATCACCCTGGCCAACATGGTGAGACTCTGTCTCTACTAAAAATGCAAAAATTAGCTGGGTGTGGTGGTGGGCATCTGTAATCCCTGCTGCTTGTGGGACTGAAGCAGTAGAATAGCTTGAACCCAGGAGATGGAAGTGGCGGTGAGCCATGATAATGCCATTGCACTAAAGCCTTGTTGATAGAGAGACTCTGTCAAAACAACAACAAAAAGAACAAAAAAAAGTCATTTCTATTATATATATGTCTGTTTTTATAGACTTATTTTTCTTTTGGCTCTGGGTTTCATCTTTTTGCCTCTTGGCATATCTAATAATTTTTGATTAGGTATTTGATATTGTACTTTTTATGTTGTTTTGAGTTTTGTTATTTTCTTTTAAACAATGTACCAATTTATTTCGGAAGATAGGCAATTTATTTTTTGTAGTTTATTTTTAAATTTTCTTTGTGTTAGTCTTAACAGGCCTTTACTCTGGGGCTGGATTAGTCATACTCCTAAAAAGTAAACTTCACTGATCTCTACTGAACGCTCTGGTTTGTTAATAAACTCTCTTCATACAAAGTGATAAGAATTGGAACATCTACCAACTCTGTGTGAGCTCTGGTAATTGTTCAACTTATAGCTTTCTGGTAGCTGTTATTTATTTGGTAGTTGTTCTTCACCTTGGCTCATGGGATCTTGCTTGTGTATTGAAAGCTTAAAATTCAGTCAATGACTCAACTGGAAGTTTATGTAAATTTCTTTAAATTTTTCTCTGCATAGCTTCCTCTTCTCATTCACTCTCATCCCAACTACCTGTGTCTCCTTGAACTCCAGTTTCTGCATCCTTAGCTTAATGATATTGCCAAACCCTTTTGGGGCTCTCCTCCTCCAACCCAGGGTCTGAAAAGTCCCCAGAGATAGAAATATGGGCTAAATTTAAGGCTTACCTTCTCTTAGGGAACAAAGTCTATGCTATTAGTTGCCCAATATGTAAAAACAGTTGTTCTACATTTTTTGCAAATGTTCATTATTTTCGTGGCAGGATTGGTTCAGCATCAGTTACAGCAACATGGTCAGATGCAGAAGTTTTATTTCGCCAATTAATTACTTTATGTAATTGCAACCATACATCAAGCCTTTCCTGAGTGGATGACTTGTTTCACTTGGTATTATGTTTGTGAGATTCATCCAAAATTTTACATGTCATGGATATTGTTCACTCATTACTTCATAGTATACATTGTGTGACCATATCACAATTCTTTTACCCATCTTACCTTTAATGACTGCCTATGTACTTTTTCTCAAAACTAGAAAAGAAAAACAAAAAACACTAACATTTATTAAGCTATGTACCAAGCTATTGTGATTTCTTAACAATGTGGCCAGTACTCATGTAGTATTGCTAAGTACCAGGCACTGTTCTAAGTGCCTTAGATCTATTAACCCACTTAATCATCAAAAATATCTTACAGAATAAGTGATGTTATTATCATCTCATCCTAATTTTCAGGTTAAGATACTGAGGCGAAATCAAATTCCTGGGCCAAAGACTCATAGAAATTGCATGGACTGGATTTAAATGCAGGCAGTCTAGCTTTATAGGATCTTAATTATAATGCCATATTGCCTCTCCATGAATAAGCCATTACACTTAATCTCATTTAATTGTCACTACTGCTAGATGCATTCTCCATTTTATAGTTTAACAAACATACAGAACAGAGGTTGTTTATCCAGTGGATGATAGTCAGGTTTGTCACTCAAATGTTTGTCTCCTACTTCCACTCCTCTAATTCCACACCTCTTCTTTTCTTTCACTGTTTACTTCAAAACACTTCGAGAGTCACAGAAAGTTTCAAAGATTTAACGATAGAGCAGATAGGTGCCATGCACCATTTGCCTAGTCTCCCTGTGGTAACATCTTATATAACCAAAGACCACTCTCAAAACCAGGAAATTGACATTGATACAATCCACAAACCAAAGCTGATTTATAATGGCTTCTGAATACTCTAAAAGTTATGACATGCAAGAATGAGACAGTTTTCTTTGTAGACAAAGAAAAAATTTCTTAAAAATGACCAAGAGAGTACTACTGTTCTAGGAATCAAACTCTCAGACTTAAACAGCTAGGCATGGGTAAAATATGCATTAATGATAGAGCTTGCTAGCAAAATGTTGTAATAAATTATAATATATTACATGTTAAAATCCTAATTCCAAAGAAGGAGATGAGTTAAATTGGGAATATAAGAATGCAGACTTAAGACATATTCAATGCAGGAAAGCAATGTCACTGTGAGAAATTATAGACTAGAATACTAGACTCTGAAACATATTGCAAGAGTAGTGTTCATCCAATATCCCTCAGAAAATTGATGGCTGGCCTCTTTCTAAGTTTTCCATTGAGCCTGTGGTGGAAATTTTTGCTCTGAAGCATTATAGCTCTAAAAATCTTTTCATAAAATTCACTAGAAAACTGAGATTAATTGCTTAGAAATAAGTGTGGAACCACTTATCCTGTAAGGCAAGAGAGACCTGTATTTGCTCTTTTTAGGCCATAAAGCAATCTCACCTCAGGTATTTCTATAGCAATAGCTGCATGAGAATGAGAATTGTGATAGGTTCACAAAAATAAATCTTCATGGCTCTTCCCAAGGTGGAAGACTGAGACTAGCCCACATTCCTTTCAAATTTAGAAACCAAAAGTTTGCTTTTATTTAATCCTGAGCCTATGCTGTTCTGCCTAGTCCATGCATTTATTTATTTATTACATTTATAGAGCACTTTTCTTCCAAAGCAACATCTTTGTCACAGTTGGCTCCTGGAGGAACAATTGATCACAGGGATGTATTGGTGCTTGCAAGGTAAGTAGAATATCACACACTCTTTCATATTAGAAACAGAAATGGCTTTCTAGGATCTTAACTGTGGAGAAGCTTGTGTCACTTTTTTTTTTTAGTATAGTTGTTACACAAATTGCTAAAATCTTAGAAGAGGTGAAATTCCTTAAAATATTTACAGCCCTAAACAATGATGTATCCACTACTAACTTGTCACAAGTAAATGACAAATTAAAGTAGAAAAAGTTTAGTTGCTAATTTACACAAGATAGGACACAAAAATAGAATCTTCTCTGGGTCATTGGAACTGGGCTTTGGTGGATTCACAGATAATTGGATTTGTAGAGATAGCTCTCAGTCTTTCCAGGCTTTGCCATGCCTTCTTTTCCTAGAACACCCAGGACAGTTCAAAACTCTGCAAAGATTTGTTTATGTTTAGGAGTCCAGGCTTTCTGGCCCACATGATGCCAGTTGGGTTTTGTTAACATAGAACTGCAGTCATGCTCATTTTCCCATTCTTGCCTTAATAACCCCTTACAACATTTCTTCATAGTGAATAAATATATAAGTGCTTTAAAATTTTGTCACAGAAGGTTGAAGGGACAGGTGAAGATATGACAGATGAAAGAGGATTAGGTCAAGAGATAGAAAACTTGAATTCTGGCCTAGATCCTTCATTACTGGCTGAGCGAGTTTGGCTAATGCATTTGCTATCTCTGGGCTTCAGTTTTTTTCATTTTTGGGATAAAGTGCATCCTAGGTAATCTCTTAGGTCATTAATCCTCTCAAGATAGTCCTCTATGAAACTCAAATAACATTCCTGAAAATCCTGGTGAAGACAAACTTTCATAGTTTATTTATATGTGAAGTAAAATTTAGTAAACATAAAATTATTTTTGCATATATTTATGGCATACTTGCCATATATCAGATGCTATGCTAGGTGATTCAAAAATAGTGTTAAAAAAAGAAACCCAGACCCTTCAGAAATAGAAAGCTTACAATCTAGGAAAACTGATAAAAATTGAATAATAAAAAAACACATGCTTAATTAATTACAATTGTGATTAAAGCTATGAGAGAAAAATATAGAATATTATTGCGAGCTCATAATAGAATTTGGCTACTGAAGCCAAGTACATATTTTGTTGGCTTTTGTTAAAAATTATCTTATATATTCTCAGGGAATATATTTCTTTCACATACATTTGTTTTAGGAAGAGTCAGGGAGAACACAAGACTGCAATATATAACGCATCCTTCATAGCATTATTTTATCTTAAACAAGTGCATACAGGCAGTTAATTATCTCATAATAAGAGCCACCTGAAATCTTGCTGGGTCTCTTCTTAGCAAAATATGGAGCATTGCCCTAGTTTTATGGCTTATTTGGGTGCTTTTTGTTCTGGACTATATTTTCAAGGATGTTCGTTCAGAGAAAATTTTTAGAAAATAAAGTGTGTGTTATTTTCAGAGCAAAGTATAGTTTTGCTCACAGCTTTGGAATATATTGTATCTCCCTCTGGACTAAAGCGCAGAGGTGCTCACTTTCCAGTGTAACGAAGGTAATGCTTTCTGCTCCCCTGGAGAAAGGGAAAGTACATTTAACACCCATTTAAAAAGATTTGGGTTCTCTCAGCTAAGTTTTCCTGTCCTATCACACAATCCACTGCATGTACAGGTGACTTTTGGCCCTCTTATTGTCACATTGTGGGAACTGAGGCTTGAGGAACCAATGGAAAAACTGTAGATACTCTGGCTACTGATATCGCTGTGAGTAATAAACTGTTCTTTGTCTCATGTCTTCTACCAGCATCCATGAAATTGCGGCAGGCTAACTTAATAGTTTGCAAGTGAAGCAAAATCTTAGACCATTCAAACTTCTTCATAGCAGCTAATAGAAAAGTGTGAACAACAGTTTTTATTGTTCTTTTTGTTTTAGAATGACAAATATTACGTCATAAATAGACATTATTTCACTCTCATTTGAGACTATGTGACTTGGAAGAGCTCATAATTCTCGTTTTAAAAAGAAGTTCATTTTGCAGAAGAAACTTTTTATTTATTTTAGTAATAATAATCTTAATAATAATTAAAATACGTACTATTCGTTGAGCATGTAGTGTACACCAGCACCATGTGAAGCATTATTTTACATACATCCTTTCTTTTAATCCTCAAAACAACTGATGAAGCAGGACACTTGAAGCCTCCTGCTTTTGACACCACGCCTATTGTCTCCTCTCATTCTTTCTATAGGCTCTTGCCACTCTTTGTCCATATAGTCATTCATAGCTCTCACCTTTTCCATGGAGAGTAGCTGTGGCCCTTGGGATCTCAGAGCCACTTAGGAGTCAAATAATATCCCATGGTATCACTTTTTGGCCATTGACTGTGGCATCTGTGGAGGGATACTACTTTCTTCCATCATAGGGACCAGAAATTCAACTCCCTGACAAGATATACATTATTCAACTTTAACTCTGTCCTTAATGACCTCAGGCAAAAACATAAGTCTACAATCCCAGATAAACCAAATCCCAGATAAACTACAAAACCAGATAAACCAGATAAACCAGAGTTCTTATTTCCTGAAACTCAATGCTTGTGGTTGCAGTAAAGTGGAAGTATTATTTTGAAATGAAGTATGTTTTTAGGTCAGTTTTCTTGATTGTGAGTATAAATATTATTATTAATAAGTTTTTATATGTATTTACGAGTGGTCACAAACTGGTTTAGGTGCCGTACATAATCTCAATTAATCTTTACAAAAACTGAAAAGAAACCAAGATTCACAAGGATTAAACAAATTGAACTATAAGAGAGGCCATCAAATGCAGTCATTAAAAAAGCTTTGATTCTGCAATCAGATTCGTTATCAATATCTTTGGTTTGCCCCTGCTTTAGAATTTGATATGTATTTAAATTCTGGCTCTATCTTCTACTAGTTTTGATTATGCAATTGCTAAGCTCCGGTTCCTTTATGTATTTAAGGAGACTAATAATAGTGCCTAATTTATAAGCATATTGTGAGGATTGAACAAGATAATGCTACCGTATGCTTTAGATAATACCTGGTAAGCAGGAAGTGCTCAATAAACACCTTTTGTTATTGTTATTAATACCAATTTAAAGTAAAACATGAATAGTAGTCCATGACTTGAGTCCAGGATAGGGCTACCAGATAAAATATAGAACACCCAGTTTTGAATTTCAGGTAAAAGAAGGAATAATTTTTTAGTATAAGTAAATCCAAATTATTGCATAGGACATATTTATACTAAAAACTATTCATTTCTTTTGACATCTAAATGTAACTGGACATGTACATGTTATGTTCTTACTTCCTGAATCTGACAAGTTTAACTCAAGGTTAATTGCTCCCAAAACCCAAGCTCTTTCCATGTGTGGCATTAAAGAAAAATTGGTTATTTGAATATGGTCTACATCATCACCATTTTTCTTGTTCTTTACTAAATTCATGTTTCCTGTGTTTCTAATTATTCTTGACTACTCTCTGGTAGTCAAGAGAAGGGAATCATGAAGTAACTCAAATCACATAGTATTATTGCTAGCAATACTGGCAGAATTTAAGGGACTAGAAGATGCTGAGTTAAATAATAAAAATTGTCAGGTGCTAACCTTCCCTGCGAAGGCTGTCTTGAGTTATCCATGCTGTGTTAAGCAGTCCCCTCCTGGGCTCCATACATTGCTCTGAAATGTCCCTCTACCAGGACATTTCTCACACCTTATCACAAGGGTTCTCAACATGGCTATTATCAGAACAACTTGGAGGACCTTTGTTAAACCAGAGATTGATGGACCCCATTTTCACCGTTGCTGATTCAATAGATCTGAGGTGGGCCTTGAGAATTTGCACTCTGCCCAAGTATGTTAATACTGTTAGTCAGGGGACTATACTCTTTTCAAATTAAAAAACTTAAAGTTATTTTTACTTTGTTCAGCTTTATTGAAGTATGATTGACAAATAAAAGTCACATATATTTAAGGTGTACAAAGTGATGCTTTGATGTAAATACACATTGTGAAATGATGATCATAATCAAGCTAATTAATATGTCTATTACCTCACAGTTTCTATTTGTGAGTACATGTGTGTGGTGAGAACACATAAGATCCACTTTCTTAGCAAATTACAAGGGTACAACACAATATTATTAACTATAGTCACCATGTTGTATGTGTAAAGTTTGTAGCCTTTTGCCAGTATCTCCCGTTTCTTCACCCTGTGACCCCAGGTAATCACCCTTCTACTCTCTGTTTCTGAGTTAAAATTTCTTAGATTCCACATACAGGCAAGATCATGCAGTGTTTATACTCCTGTGTTTGGCTTCTTTCACTCAGTATAATGTCCTCCAGATTCAGCCATGTCTTCACAAATTATAGGGATTTATTTAATTTTTAAGTATAAGTAATATTTATCTTTGTGTGTGTGTGTGTGTGTGTGTGTGTGTGTATCACATTTTCTTTATCCATTCATCCATTGACAGACACAGACACTTAGGTAATTTCCATATCTTGGCTATTGTGAATAATGACGCAGGGATGGCACTTTGAGGAACATGCTTCTATTCTTGTTGGTTTATTCCTTTGTTTCTTTTGACAAAATGGTGAGATCCTTGATGATTACTATAATGTTTACTTCTTGAAATTCAATTTTCCAAAAGTCACCACAAATTAAGTCACCAAATTATTGTAGATTTATTATCAGTATGTTCGGTTTGCCCCTGCTCTAACATTTGCCCTGGAGAAAAAAATGTCTGTGGTAAACTCTCCTAGACTTCATTTAAAGTAGTTGTCAAACAATCTTTGTGGCTAATCCAGAGATGATGGCATAGGGGAGGACAAGTATACACTACAATATGGTTTGACTGTGTCCCTATCCAAATCTCACCCTGAATTGTAACTCCCATAATCCCCAGGTGTCATGGGAGGGAGCAAATGAATCATGGGGGTGGGTTTTGCCCATGCTGTTCTTGTAATAGTGAATAGGTCTCACTAGATATGATGGTTTTGTAAAGGGGAGTTTCCTTGCACATACACTCTTGGCTGCTGCCATGTAAGACGTGTCTTGCTTCTCCTTCACCTTCTGCTATGATTGTGAGGCCTCCCCAGCCAAGAAGAACTATGAGTCCATTAAACCTCTTTTTCTTTATAAATTACCCAGTCTCAGGTATGTCTTTATTAGCAGCATGAGAACTAATACACACCACTAGACAGAGGTTAAAATAATGTACACCAGACACACTAAAGGGAAGGCACATTCAATCATCTAAATGAGCAAGGACAAAAGTAAAATTAAAAAAATTAATGTGGTGAAAGAGCCTTTCATTGATTTAGTTTCTTAGTGAATTAATGTAAGAAGACATTTTAGTTGTCCCTGACTTGCCATTTAACAAACTGGCTTTGATCTCTTCTTGGGCAAGACTTGTGTCTTGTTTATATATCCTCATAACATACGTTAAACAATAAGTAGAATTTCTAAGTACTTAGTGTTTTGATATAATTGGTGAATAAATAAATTGATAGAGTTCAATTAGCCATGATATTTTTGAACCTAATGACTAATAAAGAATTATTCAAATATCAAATTGGAAGGAAATCTGCAGTTTTTCCTACAAAGAAGGGCCTAAAAGTGATCATTTTATTAATAGATTTAATGCCATCCCCAAATAAAAAATGTGTCTCTTGAGAGTAGCTTCTGTTATTTGAGACTATCATTTTATAAATTCTGTTTTTCTATCTGGCAATAACTTCTTAGCTGTTTTGAAGAATAAAGGTTCTTACAAAAATTACAGAATAGCATTAATGAGGAAAGTAAAAATCAAGTCCACATCACCCTGCCTCCTGAAACTACAGTAATGTGGTCTTTCTGCTGATCTGGAAACCTTTTGTTGTAGCAGAAGATATGTCAGGGAAATGTTGATAATTGAAATTCATTTCAGGGAACTTTAAGTAACATACAGTTGAAAATATGGGTGATAGAACTGCTATCCCTCTGTGTCACAAAGCTGGAATTTCCTTTAGTCCTTCCTATAACAGTCTAGAAGGAAATTATTACATGGTCTAGAAATCATTCAAAAATGAACATCCCTCCCAAATTCATCTTACATCATATAATCTTATAATTGGAAGGAAGTTGAAAAATTATGTAGTTAAAATATACATTCAAATTATAATTTCCTTTTATATGATGACTGCCTATTTTTCCCTTGGCAAGGAGGCTCATTACTGCACAAAGAACACAAAAGGTTTAGTTGCAGTAAAATTCTTTTTTTGTGTTGGACTAAAATCCAACTTTACTAATATTATCAGATATTGATATATGCTTATTCACTTATTTAATTTACTTATTTCTATGTACAATTATAATCATTTTTGAGCTGGGGCTAGTCATCAGGAATACAAAGTTGGAAAGCTGTGGTTTGCTCTCAAAGTTCATATGGTTTAGTGGGGAAAAAAACATGGAAACAAACAACAACCAAGAAAGATTGCCTTAGTGATGGCAAAGGATGAGTTGCATTATAGGCAGGAAAATAGCATGTAGCAAGGCAAATATATCAGGAAAGGTCACTCTTTGTTCTATAGCACAGACTGTGTATGTGCTGTGTGCACATGTGCTGGGGGTGGGGTAAAGGGGAAGTCAAAGCGAAGTGGCAGGGCATTAGGCTAATCACAAAAGTAGGTACACAATAGTCAGATGAGTTTATTTCTTACTCTGCAGGATGCATGGAGAAATGTGAAGCAAAGACAATTAGTAACATGATCATATTTTCATGTGAGAAAGATAGTCTTGAGAACACTCTATAGGATATATTATAGATGAGATGGGGCCAGATAGCTATGTGAGGAGCTTGCTACAATTGTTCAGACTAGACTAGAAAAAAGAAAGTAGAGAAGTTAGGAAGGAATGGATTTGAGATAAATTTAGAAGGAATAATTGAGAAGATTTGGTGACTTATGGTGTTTGAAAAAAAAGAGAGATGTAACAATATTTTATATGAACTCAAATTTTGTGACTTTGACCTTTACACCTCATGGACCAGCAGCATTGGCATGATCTGGGAACATGTTAAAATGTAGAATCTCAGGCCTCACTCCAGAAGTACCATGTTAGAATTTTCACCTTAAGTGGATTCTTAGGTGATCCCTTTGCACATTGAAGTTTGAGAAGCACCGACTGAGACAGAAGGGTGAACAGAGGCACCATGCATGGAGGCACAAAAGTCAGGAGGAAAACATAGCGGATTCTTTCAGGAGTGGGTTGTTCAGAGTGGAAGAGGAGGATGATAACTTCAGTTTAGACATATTGAAGAGTTTGATCTGTCTGTAGAAGATCCAGTTGAAAAAGCCATTATGTATAAGAGTCTGGATCTCAGAAGAAACAACTATTTCAGCAACTACCAGAGCATAGGAAATAGTGGGACTAGAGGAAATTACCCAAGAATGTAAGTAGACGAATGACCAATTATATTTTGGTATTGACTTTGGATTCCTAGTCATTAGAAAGTTAGAATATTTTCAAGCCACTTTCTTCAATTTGAATCATTTGAAAACCAATCTCAGTCCCCAAAGATGGCCCCAAACAATCTTTCCCTCCTTATATGTGTGTACTGTTCTTCACATCAAGAGGTAGTACTTATTTACTTTCTCCTTGAATCTTGACTATCCTAGAGACTGGCTTTGCCAAAGAGAAAGTATTCAGAGTGATAACCCAGGACTTCCAAGCCCAGGCCTTAAAAGGTCTAGCGTATTCTACTTCCTTTCTTGGGGTAGCTCAAACAACATGGGGAAGTCATGTGAAAGAGAACTGAGGCACTGCCTTCAACATCTCCAGCTGAGCTCCCAGCTCACAGCCAGCACCACTATCAGATATCAGTGACCCATCTTGGATATTGCAGCCCAGTCAAGACCCAGATAACTACAGCTCAAGCTGACATCTTGTGGTTAGAGCTGTCTAGCTAAACTGAGGTCAGTCAACCCACAGAATTATGAGATATGACAAAATGATTGTAGTTTTAGGCAATTAAGTATTGGGGCTGGTTTGTTATTTAGCAGTAATCTAATATTTGGGTAGCTAATTGGACACAGGATGCATTTTTAATAAAAAATACGCTTATATACATGTCAATAAATGATAGATGAAGAAAATAATAATTTAATTTAATTGGCAAAAATTATTGCTTATAATTAAATAACCGAGCACTAACTTTGAGGAATCTCTTTCCACTGTTAGTTCCTTTGCCTCAGTTATCTTTTCTTCTATCCTCAGCTCTGCATTCCTATTGTCATTGCTTTAGTTCAGTCTCTGATATCTATTACCTGGAATACTGTAAGGCCCTTTATACCTTCAATTATGCTTCCTGGGTTAGCCATTCCCTCTTAACAGCATCAGAATAATCTTTCTAAAATGTATTTGAACAAAGAATTTAATGTTACATCATTAAATATAGCATAAATTAATTAATTCAGTCATTCAGTTAACTGCTTGTTATCAAGGCATGAAGGTTGTTTATGATTATAGGTGAATCTTACTCCAGTTTCGCCTCCTTCCAAGAATTTTATATTACGCATACAGTGATTTTTTTTGCGGGGGGGGGCTCTATCTGTACTGGTTTATCTTCTATTCCCCACATCTTTGGCATGTACTTCCACCCCTCTGTGCATTTTACTAGGCCTTATTGCCTTTCTCCCTTCCCACTTTATTCATCTATGTTAATTGTCCTCATCCTGCAAGGTTCAGGTCAAATACTACCTTCTTGGCTAAGATTTCGCTATGCTACTACTCAGAAAAAATGGCCCACTCCTCTTGAATCTCCTGTATTTTTTAGCCATTTTAACCAATTGGAAATATCTTACTAAGCACACACTGTGCCAAATACTTCACATACAGTGTGTCTATATGAAATTTTAAAAAAGAACAAACAACAAAGAGAACAGACAAATTCTAAAAAAGCATAGAATTACTATTTCCATTTCATAGATAAGAAAACTGAGATCTGGGGGATTTTGTAACTTGCCCAAGGTCACAAAGTTATTAAGGTTCAGGGCCAGACTTCTAGACCAGGCTTATCTAACTCAAACAGTTGAAATCTTGAACACCAAATTATGTTGTCTTTTTCTATGAAGTATATTTTAGTCTCATTTGTACTACTGTCAGTTATGCAAGATTCATCTCACTTTAGACTTTAATTTCCTTGAGAAAGGGAGGTCTTGATATCCCTGCAATTAACAGAGTGCTCACTACTTCTCTGATAAGTGATTTTCTAAATTGATTTAGTTTAATTCAGGTTAGTGGTATATACCATTTTAAATAACTTGCTATATGCCTTGCATGGTTTGATGTGCCAGGGAGGAGAGAGGAAAAAAATGTACCGTAATGTTCCCTACTTTAAAGCTTGTAATAAAACTAGAACAGGAAGACAGATATTACTACCACCCCAGCATCATACACAGAGTTTTGAACAACTGTGCTCTAACAAAGATCTTTTTACTGTTAATCACTCTCTGTGCAAGCATTTCTCTTAAACATTTTCTCTTCCTTCTATGTTACTGAGGTCCAGTGTTCCAAACATTGATATGCATTGTAACAGCTGGCGCTATGCAAGAAAGAAGGGGACAAAAGTACTTACCTCATGGTAAAGTCTAATAAGAGATAATTTATTCACCTGACACTCACTGCAGTGACATACAACATGAACTAATTTTTTTGGCAATCAGCATACCACTATTTCTAGGGGGAAAAAACACAACAATCGCCTTCTGTTTCACAATCTCCTCTTTCCAATTTCCATCCTCATGCACTCTCTTCCTGCACCCCAGTATAAGTACTAACAATGATGGTTTTGCTAACGTGAAGATAACATTGTTAACTAACAATGGAAAAAGTACATTTTTTTTAAGTTTACAGAGGAGCCAGAAGAGCTACAGCCTCCACCCACTCCCCAGATTCTATCCACCACAATGAAAAGGTGATTGAAGTTACAGATCTTCTTCTTAGGTAAAATGTCCACCAGCAATATTTTGATATTGCTTCAGTGTGATTTCTCATGAACTCACAGAGGATCCAAGGGCTCCCTATTCATAATTCTAGTCTTGGAGGGTTAAAAAAAATATTTCCTCATATGACATGAGAGGCCCTTCTCCGTTGCCAATCCATGCCTGAGTTCTTTCTGGCCATGTCCCATCTCTCATTTCATGCTTTAGCAATTTCTGAGATCTTTTGTAGTGCATTAAACAATAAGGCCTCTCTTGCCTTAATGCCTTTGCATATACCGAACTCTCTGGAGTTTGCCTGGAAGGCACAATTATTACCAATCTTCAAGACCTGGCTTAAGAAATAAGTTATCTGAGAATTCTTTTCAACGTTTAAAGCCAACTTAAAATTTTCATTCTGTATATTCTCATCAAATCTTATGGAAATGACCATCAAATTGCACTCTAATTGATAGTCTGTGTCCCCACTTAAAAGCACTCCTTAAGAGCAAGAAACTTATTTATAAATTTTTTTTATATTTTTATGATACATTATGCAAAAAATTCACTGCATTTCTGTTCAACAAATGGCTGAAAAGTGGCTCTCTACTTCAGTAGCTTTGTGGATTCTGATTTTCAGATTGCCTGGCTTGATACCCTGGCTCTACCGCTTAACAAGTTGTGTGATGTTGGGCAGTCACATGTCCCTGCAGTTTCTGTGATTATGTCTCCAACCAACTCCACATCTTTGCATCTCTGCTGAAAACATGAATTCTTGAGAGAGAGCACTAAATTGACTGCATTTCAGTACCTGTCATCTTCTGGCCAATCAGGGCAAGGAAAGGAAGATCTGGAATGAGAGACAGCCATTTCCTCCAGGACCACACAACTTGGGAGTTCCCCAAAAGAAAGATAAGGGTGCAAGTAGGGATGTTCACCAGGGACTGGGGAAGGAGGAAACGGGAGTTATTGTTTCATGGCTATAGAATTTCGGTTTTGCAAGATGAAAAGAGTTCTGAAGATGGATTGTGGTTATGGTTGCACAACAATGTAAATGTACTTAATGCCACTGTTCTGTACACTTAAAAATGGTTTAGCTGGTAAATTTTATGTGTATTGCACTAACATTTTGAAAATAATGAAAAGATAATAAAGTTAAAAAACAGTGCAAATAGGAAAGAGAGTATTGACAGTCAAACAATGTTGAGTGTTCATGACAGAGCCCCCAAAAAGAAGTGTTTAGAAATTACCTAAAGCATTGCGGGCCTCAGGGTACTTTGCTGCTGTGTGGCCTTGGGCAAGACTAGATTGCTTCTGGTCAATTATTGCTCTGTTTCTACTACCTGCCCCTTTGTAGCTCCTCTGACTCCTCTTTGTTTTCCAGGTCTGCTCTTCCAAACTGCCAACTGGATGGGCCTCTAATAACGTTCCAGTAAATTCCTTTTCTGCTGAAGATAGTCAGAGTCTGTTTCTTTTACATGTAATTAAGAACCCTGAGTTATAAAGACTTTTATAAGCCTCCAAGGAGACAGCTTAGAAGAGATCCTAAGAAAGGAAAACACCCAAAATAAAGATTTGAGACCCTTGTGAAGTTGTCTCATTCCACCTAGAGACTTTCTCTAACATATATTTAATTATTCCTTGTAAGATCTGAGGTTTTATTTAAACAAATTTTGTGTAAGTCATACCTTAGGATTCATCGTCCTTTTAACTTCTCACACTCTCTCGTGCCTTCCTTGACTTGTCCCTTTTGCAGTGCTTTTCTGACATTTCCCACATTCTTAGTACAGGCTTTCTTTGGGAAGGAAACAAACTTGTCTTCAATGCTCTGATTACTCATCTGTGTTCCTGACTCAACCATGATTTCTATGAGAAAGCAGGTAATATATTAATATCTGTATACCTTCAGCACCTAGGAAGTCCCTGGAATCTAGTAGATCAATAGTAAAAGAATTAATGAGGAGGAAAGTGAGTGGATAAATTGCTGAATGCAATCAGTTTGGTCTGGAAAATCCTACTGGCTAGTTCACCTCCCCACTGATTTCCCTTTTCCCCTCAAGCTCTCTAGACTGAAGATATTCTGTTTGAAGTCCCATTACCATAGTCAACATTTCCACCATGGCTAATAAATTAGCATCACTTTGAAAACAAAAACGATTCCATTTTGCACTTGGAATGTGGCTCTGTGAATTATAAAGGGCAGGGGTGTTACTCTCCCTGAGGCTTGGAAAGTCTCTTGGTGTTTTATGAGGTAACGATTTCTGTTTTTACTGGATTTGCTGGTCTCTAACTTGCCCCTGGGAGCCTGAATGAATGCCAAGAGTATAAAGAAAAACCGCATGCTCCCTGCTACCTAAAGACCAAGTAACCTCCTAACCCGGAGGCATCTATGATTGTGATTCTGAACATGGACTTTTTATTAAAGAGAAAAAGCAAGTAGAATTAGGTCTAAATGCATGGCTTTGTTAGAAGCAATTGGTAACAGGTTCCTTTTCTGCTCATCTGCCTGTGGGAAAGTCCTGAAAATTAGAGAAATAGATTTTTTTTCTCATAATGATCTTTTAAAGAAATTTTTATTGACATATTAATATAATATTTACACATATTTATGGGGTACATGTGATAATTTGTTACACGCATATAATATATAATGATCAAGTCAGAGTATTTAGGGTATCTGTTACTTTGAGTATTTATTATTTCTATGTGTTCAGAACATTTCAAGTCCTCTCTTCTAGTTATTTTGAAATACATGATTCATTGATGTTAGCTGTAGTCACTCTACTCTATTATCAAACAGTAGAACTTATTTCTTCTGTCCAATTGGATGTTTGCATGTTTGTATCCATCAACCAAACTCTCATCATTCTCCCTCCCTACCTGTACACATCCACACATACCTTTCCCAGCCTCTGGTAATCTTCATTCTACTTTCTACCTCCACTAGACCAACATTTTTTAGCTCCCACATGTGAGTGAAGACATGCAATATTTGTCTTTCTGTGCCTGGCCTATTTTACTTAACATAATAATCTCCAGTTCCATCCATGTTGCTGCAACTTACATAATTTCATTCTTTTTTATGGCTGAATGGTATTCTACTGTGTATGTATGCCACATTTTCTTTATGCATGCATCCATTGATGGACACTTAGGTTGATTCAATATCTTTGCTGCAGTGAATATTGCTGCAATTAACACGAGGGGTACAGATATCCTTTTGTTATATTGATTTTTTTTTTCCATTGGATATATAGCCAAGTAGTGGCATTGCATGATTGCATGGTAGTTTTATTTTCAGTTTTTGGTGAAATCTCCATAATGTTTTCCATACGAGTTGTACTAATTTACAGAGGCCTGTATTGGCCAACACTACCTTTTCTCTGCATCCTTGCTAGCTTCTGTTATTTTTTGTCTTTTTAGTAAGAGCCATTGTAACTGGGTTAAGATATCTTTATGTGACTTTGATTTGGATTCACTGATTATTAGTGATGTGTGGCATTTTTTAATATGTCTATCGGCTATTGGCATGTCTTCTTTTGAGATATGTCTATTAATGCCCTTGACCACTTTTAAATGAAATTATTATTATTATTTGCTGTTGAGTTGTTTGAGTAGCCTGTATATTCTGGATATTAGTCCCTTGTCAGATGAATAGTTTAAATTGTTTCCTCATATTCAACAAGTTTTCTCTTCATTCTGTTTCCTTTGCTATGCAGAAGCTTTTGGTTTAAGAGAGTGCCATTTCTCATTTGTCTATGTTTTGTTTTTCTGCCTGTGCTTGCTTTTTTTTTTTTTTTAGACAGGGCCTGGCTCTGTAATCCAGGCTGGAGTGCAGTGGTGCCATCCTGGCTCACTGCAACTTCTATCTCCCAGGTTTAAGTGATTCTCTCACTTCTCACCTCAGCCTCCTGAGTAGCTGGGACTACAAGGCATGTACCACAATGCCTGGCTAATTATTTTATTTTATTTTTGCATTTTTAGTAAAGATGGGGTTTCACCATGTTGGCCAGGCTGATCTCAAACACCTGACCTCAGGTGATCCACCCACCTCAGCCTTCCAAAGTGCTGGGATTACAGGCATTGGCCACTATGTCTGGCTCCTCTGTCTGTGCTTTTGAGGTTGTAGCCATAAATCTTTCTCCAGGCCAATGTCTTGGAGTGTTTCCCCTACATTTTCTTCTAATAGTTTTATAGTGTCAGGTCTTACATTTAAATCTTGATAATTATGTGAGTTTTGGGATACCAGTACTAATGTTTCAGAACATCTGGCAGTGACTTCATGTGATGGTCATGGTCTTGTTACCTCTTAAAATCCATATTGGGCTCCTTCATGAATTGTCCTTCCTGTTATATTGGCAGCTAGAGAGCCATGTGTCCTGGAACATGGTGTAGCTGTCAAAGCATTAACTCAGGAATTATAAGATTTAGGTATAGCTATCATCTCTGTCATTCATAGACAACTGACCCTACCTAAAATATTTAACATCTCTGAATTTTTGTTTCCTGACCTGCAAATCAAGGATATTGCTGGCTGTCTTACTTTGCTACCTATTTACACTTTTAAAAGCCACAGAGGATGCAAATTCTGTCAAAATGTTCAGTAGGCAGACAAACTATCAAATGGAAGAGATTATAAGAATATAATGGGGCATAGTAAAGGCTATTTCCCTTTGCTCTCCAATTGACCTTCTAACAATCTCTAAAAACCATCTACCCTTCATGTGAGGCTACAGAAACCAACAAACCTTCATGTGGGCAGAGAAACAAACCCAGGCTTTGGTAGCAGAAATGCTTTGATCCAAGTGATTCAAGAATTCTATCTTCTCTAAATCACGATTTCTCCATTTCTGAACTGGAGATGGTAATGCCTACTTTGACAGGATTCCTGGTGAGAGGCAGGGGCTTAGGTGAAATAACATGAAACTGCCTGGGACATGAGAAGTACTTGGTTTCAACTTTCCTTTCTTTCTCTCTCTTTTACTTTTAGGATTTTAAGGGAATGGGTGGGGAGAGAGGCAAAGAGGGGTTTATTAAAATGGTAGAAATTTGGCTCCATGCTACCCTTGGTGTCTGCTTTATAGAAATTTGCCCAGTGGATTTTAACTCTAACTGATAATTGGGGAAAATTGATAGGAGTTTCTTTAAGAAATCAGGAAATGTGACAAAAAGATTGTTCTCTGAGAGAAAACTGGTAAGTTCAACAATGGATTAGAGCAAAGATGTACAAAGTTATCTGAAAGAGATGCAGTGGCTCTCCTGCTGAAGACCTTTACTTTAATGTGATTGAAATGTTTGCATAGTTGAAGAAAGCGCACCGTAGAGTTTAAGGATATTGGTCAGGCAACAGAAACATAGAGAAACAAAGAGTTATATAGAGCCCATTTGAGTTGTGCCCACTGATGGAATGTCTTGGCAAAGAGAATGTAGGTATCATAACTCTATAGGCAAGGTCACCCCTGGATTGGGGGGGGGCTGTGTTGGTCTTATGGCAGGAAGCTCAGTATAGTCATTAATAGTATTGCTCTGTTTTAAGAAGGACTGAGGTCTAAATCTTGGTCCCTGATGTCTACTACCTGGGTAATCCTGGTAAGGTGATTTAACCTCTACCCCTCAGTTTTCTAGAGCACGAAATGGAAATACTATTATATCCAACTCATAAAGCTGTGGTGAAGATTAAATTCTAGAATGTATATAAATTACTTAGCACCATGGTTGGCACCTAGAAAATATTGGATAAATAGTAGCCTTTTAATGGTTATTTTAGCTTGTTTACTTTAAACACTAAAACAAATCTGTTAACTCTTCTGGGATTGATTGTCTGCTTTTGAGGAAGTTTTCTGACTTCTTCAGATTAGGTTGACTATAGAGAGGAAATGTAATGATAGTTGTCTTTCACATTGTACATTTTTGTTTATATATAATTTTATCTGAGCCTGGATCATTTCAATCCATTCCTGAGGTAATGCCTATGGTAATATAGGGTTGACAAAGGTTAGTCTGAGTTTATAAGTGTCAGATCCTGATCTGTGTTCAATATATCACAGAAAACACCTCTTGACAGGCCTTTTGGAAGTCAGCAAACTGTCAGGGCTGCAGCCCAGAGGGTCTACAAGGGCCATCACTGAGCCCTTCAGAAGGTGGGACTTGGTGGGTTCATTATGGTATCATACAGTTGGTTCAAGAACTTCAATTCATTAGTTCATTAGATTACAGTCTAAAGAAGTATTTCCTAAATGTTAGAATGCATCAGAATCATCTGGAGGACTTGGTAAAGCTGAGATTGCTGGACCCTACCCTCAGAATTCTCATTCAGTAAGTCTTGGGTGGGGTCCAGTAATTTGTGTTTCCAACAAATTCTCAGTTAATGCTGATGCTGCTAGTCTGGGGACCACTTTTCGAGAATCGTTGCTGTAAAGTGGTTTAGAATATGGATATTTCAGGATAAATGTAAAAGTACTTACTGAGTGCCTTCTGTGTTCAAGAACCATGCTGGGTTTTGGATATATAAGAATAAGCACCTACCGGAAGAGACATAAATAAACCAGAATGCCAATAACTGAAAAAATTAAATTGGCAAAACAACTGAACTGCTTCATTTCACTGGTCTCTCCTCTCAAGGAGAATATGTATATAGGAATTCAATCACTTTGAGTAGATTGTTTGGAAACCTTAATGTTAAGTGCAAGGATGGAGTAATATTAATGAGCAGGGCTGTAGATGAAAGGAATGTTCCCATCTCATCATCTACTATGATCTTCAACCGGATTTTTTCTTGCTCATTCCCCAAGAATAAGTTTTTAGTCTCATTAATCAGATTGGGTCTTTTCGTGGGCATTGTGTGATAAAAAGATGTATATGTATGGCTTTGTTCTCTGTTCCTACCTGCATTTTCCTTCCATGAATTTGGATGGATAAGGTAAGCCAAAGCCTGCCTTTTAAAGACACATTCTGCCATCTTGATTTTTAGCTAACAGGAGGAAAATAGCTTTGTTGTTTTTGAGGCAATAACAAATGTTCCAACCCAGGATTACCACAACTTTACACTGGGTTTTCTTGAGAACCAGCCCAGTTTACCATAACAGAGTATCTTGTTTCTCATTATACCAGATTTTTTTTTCAGTAGACTCTTCTTAAAGAGTAGTTTTAAGTTCCACAGCAAAATTGAGCAGAATGCATAGTCTCCATATACTCTCTGCTTCACACAAGCACAGCCTCACCCATTACCAACATCACACACCAGAATGGTATATTTGTTACAATTGATAAACCTACATCAATGCATCATTATCACTCAAGGTCCACAGTTTATGTTAGTGTTCACCTTTCACTGTTGGTGCTGTATAGTCTACAGGTTTTGATACATATATAATGACATGTATCTACCATTACAGTATTATACAGACAATTCCACTGCCCTAAAAGTTCTCACGTTCTGTCTATTCATCCTCTCTCTCCACTAACTCCCGATAACCACTGACATTTTTATTGTCTCCATCGTTTTGTCTTTTTCAAAATGTCATGTAGTTGGAATTGTCACTGTTAAGTTTTATATGTTTAGATGTCTCAACAATATTTTGGGTGATTGTTAGGAAACATCACAGGCATTGTTGTATACTCTAGACCAATAACATCTTCCAGCAAAACACCTACATAAAGAGAAGAGGAGGGTGGTTACTGGGTCTAAGGCCATACTGAATAAGACACATTGTTAAACTTTTGCACTCTGGTGAAAATAACTCTCGACTCTGCGGAATACCAGCTTTTCATTAGCCCATACTTTAGTCATGTGATCAAAGAAAGGACATTAAAATGATAGTGGGTACTTTCGAAATGAATGAAGATATTAGAGGAGGCCATCTGTGTTCCCGTCCATGTTTGGAGCTTCCACCACAATGAATAAAGTTTTCATTACAGTGAAACTTGAGAAATGGAGCCTTTGAGGACCCCCCTGGAAATGTAAGGCCTAAAATTATATTTAGTAATTTTGGTGTTATGAATTCATTACTAATTTTATAAAGTTATAAAGCCTCTCCACTGAAACCATAAGAGATTTATATCCACAAAAGTTTTCATAAAATATCAGAAACTACACTGAAACTCAAAGCCCACTGGCTCAATGTAAAGACAACAAAAACACAACAAATAACAAACTCTAAAATCCTCCCAAAAGATTAATATTGGTCCCTCCATGATTGAGCTTGCCTAACTAAACTAGGATGTGATTGACTGTCAGTCATTTGCCTGCCACACCCACCAGCGGCCATGGTGATTGGTTGTCTTGGTGTAATATAAAGGTCAAACAACTTCATGAGAGTTACAAAACATATCTTTGGTGATTACTGAATAGCCAATCTCAAGTCCCTGAGCTAATGAGTTCAGGTCTAGTAACTGAAATTTCTAATCAGGCCAGAAACTTTCAAGAAATTTATTAATGTAAATATTTCTTTAAATAGTGATTATTGGAAACACATGCACCTTCTTATTAAAAAGCAGTATAC
The DNA here is from genome assembly GCA_963573385.1 of Cacajao melanocephalus. Lineage (NCBI taxonomy): Eukaryota > Metazoa > Chordata > Mammalia > Primates > Pitheciidae > Cacajao > Cacajao melanocephalus. The sequence continues at coordinate 129,286 of CAUYLG010023538.1, read as the reverse complement.
TTCATAATATAGTTAATTACATTTCAGCTCTCCATGTTTCCTGTAGTCTCGAGAAAATTGAGATGCTCTAGAGACATATGTATTAAACTTGGCTTTGTCCTCAGCTATTTACCATAGGGGTTAACTTTTGTGTGAGTTTTTAATTTAACACATATATATTGGGGGTCTATTCAGTGCCAGGTACTGTGCTATACCTTTGGGGTAGAGTGATAAAAACAATTTGAGATAAGAAAACAGTGGAGTGTGGCATTTGATTCACAAAAATTAAAATCTCACTTATAGAAATTATTTTTGACCTAGCCCAGTTATTTAGCATCTATCTTTGAACATAAGTTTCATCATCTGAAATAGAAAGATTGATGATGACTCTCCAGTAGGGTGGTGATGAGGATTATATTGCACAGTCTGAAATGATCCATTTGATAGTGAGTTTCTGGGGTTCCTTGTTCTCAAGGTGATTTTTTTTTTCTGATTTTGCCCCTACAGCCTGGAGGTAGCTCAGTGTAGCTGCAGCAAAAGTTTACCTTTATATAACAATTGTTTGAGTTGAGAAACTCCTGCCTCGCTTACTATAGGGTTTTCCTCATCTCCCTCCAGTGTGAACATTTCAGGGCAGAGTAAAGTCTGTTTCCTACTATTACAAGTGAAAAAAGCTTTTGCCAAGAATTTAGCTCTGATGTGCTTGGCACAGCAAAGCAACAGAAAGAGAAATGAATGATCATTGCAATTATAAATGGGTTAACATTCCACCGTACTCCAGAAGAATAGATTTCAGGCAAGGCTGCAATGAGAACTTGGGGGAAGGGGGAAGTGCACAACTGACTCCATTCAAACATGGGAACAAACCCTTCTAAGAATGACTACAGAATGAAACACCTGCCACCCAATTCTTCACATAAAAGTTTGGCAGACATACAGTGGGCAATTTGGAACAACTTTTATATTCCAAGTTACATAAACTGAACAAGAAAACTATACAAATGAATCCCTGAGAATAGACTTTTAGAAATCCAACTGCTATTTAAAACCGATAGAGCAGAAGTCAGGGGTCAGAGCTTATCTTTTCCATCATGCATCTCCAAAATATGCTTTCCTTTTGTATCAAGATTTAGTTTGACCATTTGAAGAATTACAAAAATCTAACTGAGACGCTGATCCTTCAGAGCTCTACTCGCCTCTTGTCTCAGCTGTTAGCAACATTAACCCCAAGCTCCTGGCTCACATCCTCCCTAGTTCCTGGGACCATTATTTTTCGCTCTCTCCCTCTTTTCTTTCTACCTCTTTGTCTTCTCTGTCCTTTTCTCCTTGTCTCACTTTTTCCTCCATTTTTCTTTTCTCTTGATTGTAATACAGTTTTCATACAATAAAATACATAGATACCAGATGTACAATTTAATCAATTTTGATAAATGCAACTGTGTAACCCACATCCCTATCAAAATATAGAACCTTCCTATCATCCTGGGTAGCACTCATGTGCCCATTTCAAATCTATCCCAGTGGTCCTCAAAAAACCAGTGAAAACCAGTGTTCTGGGTTTTTCTCACTGTGTTAGCTTTGCTGGTACTAGAAATATAAGTGTATCAAATAATATAGTATATATATTTTATATCTGGCTTATATTAACTTTCAAATTCCTCCAAGCTGTTGCACATATTAGTAATTTGCTCTGTTTTATTGCTGAGTAGTTTTATATTGTATAGCTATAATACAACATCTTTATCTTTTTGCCTGTTGAGAATATTTGGGTAGTTTGCAGTTTTGTGATATTATGTATAAAGCTGCTATAAACATTTCCAAGATTTGTTTACTGAAGCATTCATACATTGCATTATTGATAATTTTGCTTTAAAAATGCGTGTTGCTAGAATACATACAGAAAATAGATTTTTTACATCCTGAGATTTGTTATATTTACTTAGTAATTATTTTAGGTACTTTGTAGATTCCTAAAGATTTTCCATGTAAACAATTGTGTTGTCTGTGAATGAAGACAATTTTACTTTTTTCATTTCAATATGTATGCCTTTTAATTCTTTTTCTTGTCTTACTGCATTGGTTATGAATCCCTAATAAAGTACTCACTAGGAATTATTAGAATAACACTCTTGTCTTGTTGCCAGTCTCAGGGAAAATGATTCAATCTTTCTCCATTAAGTGTGAAGGTAGTTGTGCCTTTTCTATAGGTGACTTTTATCAAGTTTAGGAAATTTCTGTCTATTAGTTTGTTAAGAGTTTTTATTATGAATTTAAATTAAATTTGACTAAATACTATATCTGTGTCTATTGAGATAATCATAAAATTTTTCTCCTTTGCTCTATTTTCAGATTTAAAATGATTGTTTTTAAAACATTGAACTAACTTTGCATTCTAAAATGAACACTTCTTCTTTGCTATGATGTATTACAATTTTTCTATTTTGCTGGACTAAGTTTGCTAATACTTTATTGTTGACTAATGTGCCTTTATTAATGGGGAATGCCAGTTTGTGATATTTTCCCCTTGTAATGTATATGTCTGGCTTTAATATTAGGTTTATGATAGACAGAGAAAATAAGTTAGAAAGTGTCCCATATTTTCTTTTCTCTTTAATGAAAAAGATTATTTTCCTTTATATTTTAATAAAAGTGTTGGTATTATCTCCTCCTAAAAAGTTTGATAGATTGCAACAGCATTTTCCTAATGAAATAATTTTTGTTAATGAACTCAATCTTTCTAATAGAATATTTTTATTTTAAATGTCTTCTTGTATAGGTTTAGTATTTTGTTTTTTTCCAGGAATTTGTGCAGGATTTTCAAGTTTTCAAATTTATCAGAGAAAAATTATTTGTAATACTTCCATATTACCTTTTTAAAATATCTGTAAGGACTAGAGTAATGAAGAAGTATTCTTTATTTCATTCACAATATTGATAATTTGTGTTCTTTCTCTCTTTGCCCCCCTGTTGAATTTAATAATTCTAGTTAGAATCAGATAAATTGATATTTTAAAAACACTAGCATTTGCTTTTGCTAATTTATTCTATTGTCTATTTTTTATATCATCAAATTTTGCTCACATCCTTGTTATTTCTACTTTATTACCTGCTGGATTTACTTTAAAATCCAGGTTTCTTTAAGTAGATCTTTTGATAATTGATTTTTGATATTTTTTTCTTTTGTAATATAAGTTTTAAAGGTGTAAGTGTCCCTCATGCTTTTTTCTGAATTTTACAAATTTTGATATTTGTGATTTCATTGAGTTAAAAATATTTGCCAAAATTTTGGGGATTTCCTCATAATTTCTTATTTGATTTAGGGATAACTTAGTAGTATGCTGTTTAATTCCAAACTATTTCAGAAATTTGCAGACTGGCCCTAATGCAAATATATTTTTAAATATTGAAGTAATACGGAGAATGATCTTTGGTGACTATCAAAAAATAAATAACAAAGAGGACTGGGTTTGGGTTTTTTTTTTCTCTTTTTTTGTTCTACTTGCCTTATTTGGTACTGAGAAATGAGTTTTAAAATCTCTAACTATAATTGTGAGTTAACTTATTGTTTCTTCTTTTTGTTCTCTTAAGTTTTGTTTCATGTGTTTTGAATCTCTATTACTTGGTACATGCACATTTAAGGTTGTTATGTCCTTTGGATGAACCGTTATTTTTATCATAATAAAATATCTCTTTTTGTCCATGGTAATACTCCTTTTATATTTGAAGTGTATATCTTGAAAATAGTACTTACTAAGGTCTTGCTTTTCATGTAGTCTTAAAATATCATCCTTTACATTGGAGTAATTGGTTCATTTATACTTAATGTTACTTATTGATATGATTTGGGTTTAAATATGTTATTCTATAATATGTTTTCTTGTACTCCTCTTTACTTTTGTTCTCCTTTTTTCCCCTGCTTTTCCTGACTTCTTTCAGAGTAATTAAATATATTTGAATATTCTGGTTTGTCTTCATATTTGCTTTTAAGCTATATCTCTGTTTTAATTTTAGTTGTTTTCTTATAATTTCTAATATATTACTTTACGTGTAAGAATCTTACACTTGACCATTTGTGCTATTCTTGTCATACATTTTATTTGTATAATTATTATAAACCTTACATTGTTATATTTTTTACTTTAGATGATCACTAATGTTTTAAAGCATTGCAAAATGAGAATACTATTTTTTATATTCACCTGCATATTTATAATTTCCAGTGTTCCTTTGTATAGATATGAGTTTGTAACTATTATTATCTCTCATCCTGAAAAGCATTCCTTAACAGTTCTTATGCTAGTCAACTGGCCATAAATTCTTTCAGCTATTGTTGGCCTGAAAAAGTTTTAATTTCACCTTTACTTTTGAAGAATATAACCTTAATCCCAGGTATAGGACCTTGAGACCTGTTTCTTGCTGTTCAGCCTTTGTCTAGCTTTTTAAAGAATATTCTCCCAGCTCAAAAGACCCACAGTATGGCATGCATAAGAGGACGTCATACCTCCTTCAACAGATTAAACCCTACACTTCCCTCTATTGGAACTGTTATTTGGTTTATCTTTGCAGCTTTACTAAAGTTGTGAGAAGCTATTAGCTAGTTGTTTCTAGTACATCATATTGTTTAGTATATATTGGCTCCTTAATTAGTAAGAACCTTTTGAGTTTCTAATGTGTGCAATACCCTGAATGAATTTCCTAAAGCACTATGTAAGAAACAGTCAGCATGGTACACACACACACACACACACACACACACACACACACACACCCCGTGGGTTGCTAGTCCAAAATCTATCAATAATTAGCTCTAGGTTAGTTCCTGAGCATCTCTGAGGCTTGGTTTACTCATTGTATGTCCATCTGTGAAATGGAGATAACACATATTTTACAAAGTTGTTGTGGAAATAACTAATGACATAGGAAAGTGCCAAGCCCACTACCTGAACTTAATCAATCATTGCTGAATCTGAATAATTCACATAAACATAATGGGAGAGTGCCAAAAGAATTACTTACATAGAACTTGTCAAGATGAATTATAACATATTGACTGGACTTCCACCCAGACACAAATAACTTCTGGGAATTTGCAACAGATTTAGGGAAAGCAAAAATAATTTGAAAATGCTAGTTTTAAGTAAGATCCTAGTAGGGTGGGGATATGAGTGATGGTGCTGGGAAAAGTTTAAGTAACATATTATTCAATTCAATTTAATTCCTGTCAATTCCAGTTTATTTGAGTTTTTTTTAAGTACTAAACTCTAATAATTCAGAAATGAAAACTAATATCTTTTATCAAGGAACCTACAGTTTAATAAGAAAAAGGTAAATGATATTTAGTAGGACAATATAGCATTTGCATAGAAGTAAATGTGTAAACTCTGGTACTACACTGGCTGATTTAGAATTCATATTCCATCGGTTACTAGCTGTATGATATTTAACAAACTGCTTTACCTTACTATGAGTATTTGTTTAGGTAATCCTAGATACTGTTAAACACAAAATTTTCCTGGTTTAACATAATAAACATTTACTGCTTCCTCATATAGAACCCAGATAATAACATGAGTGGGATGGGGTGGGGAAGCTCTGTTTCACACTCATTCAGGGGCCCAGGATGAACAATGACTTCCCAGGGTTTTGACATCTAGCTAACAAATGGGGAAGAAAGGAGGTGAAGGATCACACCAGAACTGTGTATGGGCAGGTCTGGGAGTGGAGAACGTCATACTTACCTACATTCTGTTGGCAAGAACTCTCAGATTGTCAATCCTTTGGAACATAATGAAATGATGATAAGATGAAGTAACTCTGAGTGTGGGCCCTTATTCAGTGACATCATTAGCATTTAACTCTAACTTCCTCTTCAAGCTCCCTCTCATCTCCCTTAGCTCAATGAAGGAGCAGGAACTGCTTTCACAGAGAATCTTTCAGTATAAGTGATGGAAATAGTAGTATTCCAATTATAATCAAAGCAGATATAAGCACCGCAAAACAATCCAGCCAAGGACAATTTGTATTAGGTCAAGAAGAGTCTATATTTGATAAAAAGTAAAGAAAAAGGGATTAAAAGCATTGTGTGTGTGTGTGTGTGTGTGTGTGTGTGTGTAGACAATAGTGCTTAAAATAAGCTCTGAAGTAAATTTGATTGAGGTTATGGTGGTCATTAGTATAGGTATTCTTGTTCATTGTGAGCCGATGCAAGGCTGTGGGAAAACACAAGATGTGTTCAGTTAACAGGACACAGTAGTTGGAGCTGAGTGGTTAGGAACATGGGGTTTGGATTGAGACAGATTTCAGTTGGAATTATACCTCTGCCACTTGAATACATTATTTCATCTCTATGAACCTCAGTTTCATTGTTCACAGGGAGTTATAATCTTTATCTTGAAGGTTAAAAATTAAACAGATTATGATTGTAAAGCATGTAGAACATGCTCAGTAGGTATAAACTATTATTGTTTTTGTTGTTAACCGTAAAAAAAGTTGGGCAAGGACAGATGTTACTGGAAAAGTGGAAACAATGATTTTTTACATTTTATTTAGTCCCTGAATCCTGCTGTTACTTTTGCCCAAGAATCTGAACACCTTCTTTCTTAAGGCCCTGTGATTTGGAGCTCTAGAGGGAATTGGTTTTCAGAACATGAAGCCAGATCACATTTTGCCCCTCACTGGTTTCTTATCATTATTTTTTCCAGCAGGAGAGATGAGCTTGCTAGGTGCTAAAGTACTAATAGCATTTATTCCCTCAAGTGTGTTTTAATTGACCAACCAATTCCAGCAATCAGATCCAAGTATGTTTTGGAAAAGGGATTTAAAAAGGTGTTTCTTGTGAATGTGAAGGATGAATCATTGGCCTATGTAACACTGGTTTCTGGACCAGCTTTTGGTGTTGGGAAATCTTACTTCCGTGGTTCATGCACAGGCTTTGCAGGCACAAAGTCAGGTTCATATCACAGCTCAAGTATGTTTGTTAGGAATGCATGTAAAGGGATTTAACAGAGACCCATCCACAGTAGATTAGCTACACTGACTTTCATTTTTCTCAGTAACAGGAAGCCTGGGTGAGCCGTCGGAAGCAAGTGACAATGTTGGCATGAGTCCCCAAGGACCAATGTTCCTCTCAGCTTCCTGCTCTTCTATCTTTAGCATGCAACTCTTCCTTGCAATCACAAAATGAGAAGAAAATGGGAGGGCCATGAACAATAGACATCAATTAGCCGAGTCTGTCCTTTGCTTTTTTTAATAGGAGAACAGTAGCTTTCCTGGAAAATGCCCTTCACTGGTGGCCAGTGCCTTTTGAATGTATATTACCAGCCAGGACAATATAACACAACAGTCTCCCACCTCAAAGAAGAACAAAAGAGGGGCTATTTTCCTTGCTGTCATCCCTAAAATGGGGTTATATTTATAGAGAAGAGAAAAATCAATATAAGGTAGGGAAGCTGAAATGTTTGCCACTCTGCATTATACCAATTTTATTTCCTATTTCTTTGATGCATGACTTCCCCTTTCCTCCTATTGTTCTCCTTACTGCTTGACCAGATGATTATAATTGTCTACTAAGTGGTCACTCTCTGTTTCACTTTTACCCTTTTAAAATTGATTTTCTGTCCATAGAAGTTTTTCTAAAATGGAGGTCTCACTTGTCACTCCATGTGTAATCTCTCCAGTAGCTTTTTATAAAATTCACACTCCTGAGGATGGCATACAAAGCCTTTCATGTTCTGACTCCACTTAAAGATTTCATTCTTACCTCCTTATGCCCTATTTCCCATCTTGTGCTTCACATTCATGTACCCAGAAATGGGAGTTCTTGCCTCTTTCACCCCTCTGTGCAAAAGTAGAAGTCACGTCCTTTCCATTTTCTTCTTACTTTTTATTCTTCAAGGGACATCATTCCTATTTGAGCCATTTATATTATCATTCACTGGGCAAGGAGCATATCTTCTGTGCAGAATTGACTACATAATTTGTAGGGCCCAATACAAAATCAAAATGCAGGGCTCCTTGTTCAAAAATCACTAAGAATGTCAACACAATAATAACAGGGCATTAAACCAAACACAGGCACTGCTAAGTACAGAGCTTTGTGAAAATTGACAGATTACACACCCAATGAAGTTAGCCTGCTCCTGTGTGCCAAGATCCTCAGGTCAACTCCTGGTTGACCTGTCTGTCTCTTGGACCAGACTGAGCCTCTGAGGACAGTGACTGGGTTGTAGACATCCCTGTGTTATAGACAATTGCAGGTGCACAGGGAAAACAGAGTTTTGTTTTTCTTCCCTCATATCATAACCACCCAATTGGTCCTAGACACAGCTGATTTATCAAGACAGGGGAATTGCAATAGAGAAAGATTAATTCACACAGAGCCAGCTGTGTGGGAGACCAGAGTTTTTTTTTTTTTTTTTTGAGGCGGAACCTTGCTCTGTTTCCCAGGCTGGAGTGCAGTGGTACAATCTCAGCTCACTGAAACCTCTGCCTCCCAAGTTCAAGATTCCCCAGCCTCAGCCTCCTGAGTAACTGGGATTACAGATGTGCATCACCATGCCCAGCTAATTTTTGTATTTTTAGTAGAGACAGGGTTTCACCATGTTGGCCAGCCTGGTCTTGAACTCTTGACCTCAGGTGACCCACCTGCCTTGGCCTCCCAAAGTGCTGGGATTACAGGCATGAGCCACAGTTCCTGGCCAAGACCAGAGTTATATTATTACTCAAATCAGTCTCCATGGGCATTTGGGGATTAGAGATTTTAAGGACAACTTGGTGGGTTGGGAAAAACCAGTGAGCCAATAGTTCTGACTGGTTAGGTCAGAGATGAAAAGTCAGTTCCTGGGTGGGGGCCGCAAATTCAGATGAGCCGGTTTATGAATCTTGTGTCAGCTGATCCTTCAAGTGCAGGGTCTTCAAAATATCTCAAGTACTGTTCATAAGAGAAGTTTAGGGAGGGTCAGTATCTTGTAGTCTCCAGTTGCATGACACCTAAACCCTAATTTCTAATCTTGTATTATCTTGTGGCTAATATGTTAGTCCTACAAAGGCAGTCTAGTGCCCAGGCAAGAAGGGGATTTGCCTTGGGAAAGGGCTGTTATCATCTTTGTTTTAAACTATAATGTTTCTTCCAAAGTTACTTCAGCCTACACCCAGGAATGAACAAGGACAGCTTGGAGGTTAGAAGCAATAAGGAGTTGGCTAGGTCAGATCTCTTTCACTATTTCATTTACAATTTTGCAATAGCAGTTTCATTATCAAATAAGTAACAGAACATTTTCAAAGACCTGGCCCAGTGGGCTTCCTTCTACCCAGTACCTGGCTTTGGTGGTTATGGCAGAGCTGAGTGAAGGTCAGGAATAAGCATTAGCTCCTTGCACGGAGACTCCTGCCTGTGAGAGTTGTTCCAATATTTTACTTCAGTTGGACCCACTGAACTCAGGTTTAGCAGTATGTGGCGGAACTTCTGCACATTTTTAGGCCTAATTTCATAGCAAACAGTGGAGCTATTGAGCGAGCACTTCTAGGAAATGAGAACAGATTGTGAGAAACAGTGCAAATTGCAGAAATTAAGTAAGCTGGTAACAGCAGGCCTGTAACAGGCGAGAAAGGAGGAAAATGGCAAGAATGCAAGTTCTGCAGAGATGTGTATGCAGGCTTCATGCAGCTGCAGGCTGGGCACTTGTTTGGGATTTTCTTTGTATGACTTTGTGGGAAAAGCATTGACCCAGCATGTATAGACCTATGTTTGTGTCCCATTTCCACTGCTTACCAGCTAGCTGATCCTGGGAAAACTGCTGAACTTTCTCAGTTGCCTAGATTCTGCATGTAATAAAATCAAAATAATGATACTGTAAGTGAAATAGTATACTGAAAAGACAAGCCAAACTGCATAGCCTTAACCAGAATGTAGAAAATACGTAAGTAGTCTTATTTCGGTTACATACCCAAACTACAAGTTTTCTGAGCCCAAACAACAGTCTTCCATTTATTTTCTTACTTCCATGTCCTGGGAGTTCTAATTATGGATTCTTATTCAACATCATCTGTATCTGGCTGACTGTCCCTATCCTGATCTGCAGTCTCCTTATTTACATGTGTAAGCAGTGTCAGCAAGAGTATACAGAGACCTAAACATAGACAGACAGACTTGGTTTTACTATTTAAAAGCTGTATGATTTGGAGCAAGCTTCAGTTTTCTAATAGGGTTTAACCGGGGTTATTTTTAGAATTGTTGTGAAGGTTTATGAAATGATGCTTATAAAGCCCAAATACAATGGAGTGCCAGTATTTAACGCCTAATAATAGCTAGTTTTATTCTGTTACTCCCGCACCAGTTGATCTTGCACCAGAGCAGCTGCTGAGAGGAGTAAATTCTAGTCCTTACTGCTCACCTTTATCTGTTTGACATTGGGCAAAGCTCTTCTACATCTCTAGGCTTGTGGGTGGAACTACACCATCTACAAAATGCTTTCCCCATATTTGTCCTTGATATGGTTTAGCTGTGTCCCCACCCAAATGTCATCTTAAATTGTTAACTCCCGCAATTCCCACATGTCATGGGAGGGATCCAGTGGGAGGTGATTGAATTATGGGGATGAGTCTTTCCCATGCTGTTCTTGTCATAGTGAGTGGGTCTCATGAGATCTGATGGTTATAAAAATGGCAGTTTGTCTGCACAAGCTCCCTCCTTGCTTGCTGTTATCCACATAAGATGTGACTGGCTCCTCCTTGTCTTCTGCCGTGATTGTGAGGCCTCCTTAGCCAGGTGTAACTGTAAGCCCATTAAATCTCTTTCTTTTGTAAATTGCCCATTCTTGAGTATGTTTTTATCAGCAGCATAAAGAAGGACTAATAGAGTAAATCAGTACCAGTAGAGTGGGGGCATTGCCAAAAAGATAATGCAAAAATGTGGAAGAGACTTTGAAACTGGGTAACAGAGAGGTTGAAACAGTTTGGAGGGCTCAGAACTTGTTGGATAGCTTTGCTCAAAATGCTGATAGCAATATGGACAATAAGATCAAGGGTAAGGTGATCCCAGATGAAAATGAGGAACTTGTTGGGAACTGGAGCAAAGATGACTATTCTTATGTTTTAGCAAAGAAACTGGTGGCATTTTGCGCTTGCCCTAGAGATTTGTGGAACTTAAAACTTGAGAGAGATGATTTTGGGTATCTGAAATAAGAAATTTCTAAGCAGTAAAGCATTCAAAATGTGACTTGGATGCTGCTAAAGGCATTTAGTTTTAAAATGGAAGCAGAGCATAAAAGTTAGGAAAATTTGCAGCCTGACAATGTGAGAGAAAAGAAAATCCCATTTTCTGAGGAGAAATTCAATCTGGCTGTAGAAATTTGCATAAGTAATGAGGAGCCAAATGTTAATCCTCTGGACAATCTAGAAAATATCTCCAGGGCATGTAAGAGGCCTTCAGGGCAGCCCCTTCCATCACAAGCCTGGAGGCCTAGGAGGAAAGATGGTTTCATGGGCCAGGCCCAGGGTCCTTCTGCTGTGTGCAGACTAGGAACTTGGTGACCTGAGTTCCAGCCACTCCAACCATGGCTAAAAAGGGCCAAGGTACAGCTCACTCTGTTGTTTCGGAGGGTGGAAGCCCTAAGCCCTGTCAGCTTCTACATGATGTTGAGCCTGTGGGTGCACCAAAGTCAGTAATTAAGCTTGAGTACCTTTGCCTAGATTTCTGAGGATATATGAAAATTCCTGGATTCCCAGGCAGAAGTTTGCTGCTGGAGTGGGGCCCTCATGGAGAACCTTTGGTAGGGCAGTTCAGAAGGGAAATGTGGGTGGGTGGGGGGAGACTCCAAACAGATTCCTCACTGCGACACCACTTAATGAAGCTGTGAGAAGAGGGTTATCATCCTCCAGATCCCAGGATGATAGATCCACCAATAGCTTGTACTGTGTGCCTGGAAAAGCCACAGATAATGCCAGCCTGTGAAAGCAGCCAGGAGGGAGGCTATATCCTGCAAAGCCACAGGGGTGTAGCTATTCAAGACCATGGGAACCCACCTCTCACATCAGCATGATCTGGATTTGAGACATGGAGTCAAAGGAGATCATTTTGGAGCTTTAAGATTTTACTGCACTGCTGGATTTTGGTGTTGCATGGAGCCTGTAGCCCCCTCATTTTGGTCAATTTCTCTCATTTGGAATGGCTGTATTTACCCAAGACTTATACCCCTGCTGTATCTATAACTAGCTAGCTTTTGATTTTATATGCTCATCTAAGACTTGCCTTGTCTTAGATGATACTTTGGACTTTGGACTTTTCACTTAATGAGTTACAACTTTGGGGGACTGTTGGGAAGGCATGACTGGTTTTGAAATGTGAGGACATGAGATTTGGGAGGGTGCATATGTGGAATGATGTGGTTTGGCTGTGTCCCCAACCAAATCGCATCTTGAATTGTAACTCTCACAATTCCCATGTGTCATGGGTGGGGCCCAGTGGGAGGTGATCGAATTATGGGGGCAGGTCATTCCTGTGCTGTTCTCATGATAGTGAATGGGTCTCACAAGATTTGATGATTTTGAAGATGGGAGTTTGTCTGCACAAGCTCTCTCTTTGCCTGCTGCCATCCACATAAGACGTGGCTTGCTCCTCCTTCCCTTCCTCCATGACTGTGAGGCCTCCCCAGCCATGTGGAATTGTAGTCCAATAAACCTCTTTCTTTTGTAAATTGCTCAGTCTTGGGTATGCCTTTATCAGCAGCATGAAAATGGACTAATACATTCCTCATACTGTAGCTAATATCTAATTTTCAAAATACCCACACACCATGGATATTACTATGTTCTTTGTTTTACAGATGAGGAAAATAAGCTTTAGGAGACAGAATAACATCCACAGAAAGAAAATAATGAAGCTGGGTTTCCACTCAAGACATCTGCCTCCATAGCCTTTGTGCTTAACCGCTATGTCTATTAAAACTCATAGAATAATGCTAGGAAAGGATCCCTGTGTCAGCAATCTTCACTTCTATTTTTCAGTTTTTGGACATCTGTCTATGAGCCAGGAGTTTCAGAACCTCCAGTGGTTCCTTGTACCCTCAGTAAGCATTGCAATTACTCTTCTGCCTACAAAAATTAAAAGAATAAGCATAGTTGCAGAAGAGCAGTTTGGTCCTCATGCCTTAGAATGCAAAAGACCTCTGTTCTTTCTCTAAATACAGTTGCAGCTTGGCTGTGTAGCACTTTGTCACTTCCAGGACCCTTTGCCCACCATGGCCCTGAAGCTGAAGTCACAAGCATCCAAGTGCTCCTGCTTAAGTGGGGCTCCAGAGAGCTAATTTTTCCCCAGAGGGAGTTGGGTAGGGCATCTGTGGTTTTTGTCTGACCAGCATTTATTCTCCCTTTCTCTAATCAGTGCTGATTTGAAGAAGCACTCCTCTCCATTTTCAGTTCATATGACTTAATTAGTACTGATCATGCTAGCTTGAGCATGCTAATAATTAGTACTAGTATGCTAGCTTGGAACATGAGCACATAACCTGGTTTAGGCTGGTCAGCCTTGGGAATTTGCTAAAATTTGTGGGGGATATGGATCTCTTTTCTATCTTTTTCCATGGGGTCCCCAGAACATGTTCCTAGGACTGCTAATAGCCATCTTCTTGCCTATCTGCCCAGGAATGAAGAAAACTAGGAGGAGAGCAGACTTAAGCGATAAAAATTGTTATAATCCTGATGTTGTTTGAGTATATGTACCCAACTGTGCTTAAAGCTAGCATTTCTGTGAACCAACCCATTCAATCCTAGTTTTTTTTTTTTTTTAAGTTGGTTCGTATTGGGTTTCTGTAATGTATAAAAATAAACGATCTCTGGATCATACATAAAGAGGGGAATGGGTACAAACCTTGAACTGAGAAAGGAAGGACAACTAATTCTTTTATTTTTTAATTCTCAAAATGCTTTCCTAACTATATGGTACCATTGAATCCAAGTGTTAGCTCTCACAACTTATGGAAGGCAGGAACCTGTGAATGTATAACCTTACATGGCATTAGGAATTTTGCAGATGTGGTTACGTTAAGGATTGAGATGGGAAGATTAACTTGGATTATTCTGGTGAGTGCAATGTAATCAGAAGCATCCTCATAAGAGGGAGGCAGGGAAGTCGAAGTCAGAGAAGAGATGTCATGACTGGAGCAGAGGTTGGAGTGATAAAATTGCTGGCTTTGAATGCAGAGGAAAGAATGCGGGCAACCTTCTGAAGCCAGAAAGAACAAGGAGATGAAGTCTCCTATGGGACCTACAGAAGGGAATCAGCCCTGTCCACACCTTGAATTTATCCCAGAAAACCTATTTTGGACTTCTAGAACTATTAGGTAATACATTTATATTGTTTTAAGCCACTAAATTAGTGAATAGTTAGTTATAGCAGCAGTAGGAATCTGATATACAACTCATGTGCCTAATGCATATCTTTCAAAACAGTATGAACAATAACTATCCATTACAGAGGCGTGAACATATACTCCCCCTTTTTTTTGGCACAGTTTATCTTGTATCTTCTTAGCGACTCTGAGAAGGATAAGGATAGGCCATTAACAGTGTTGATCGAAAAACTAAACACTGTAAAATATTTAAAGGGGTTTATTCTGAGCCAATTATAAGTAACCATGGCCCAGAGAACAATTTCAAGAGGTCCTGAGAAAATATGCCCGAGACATTTGGGTTACAGTTTGGTTTTATACATTTTCAGGAGACAGAAGTTATGGGCAAAGATGTAAATCAATACATTTAAAGTATAAATTGATTCAGCTTGGAAAGACAAAACGTCTCAAAGTGGGGTCTTACAGGTCATAGGTAGATTCAAAGATTTTGAATTGGCAATTGGTTGAAAGAGTTAAGCTTTGTCTAAAGACTTGAAGTTTGTACAAGACATGCTTTAGTTAAGATAAGGGGGAGCTGTATAAGCCAAGGTCCTTGTTATGTTAATGAAGCCTCCAGATAGCAGCTCTCAGAGAAAATAGATGGTAAATATCCTTTTGAACCTTAAAAAGTGTCAGACTTCTAGTTAGTCTGTCCTAGATCTGAGAAAAGTCTAGCTGCAGTAATAAAGGTTTTCTACAAAGGCAAATTTCTTCCACCAAAGACAGCTTTGCAGGGCCATTTCAAAATATGTCAAAAAAATTATATTTTGGGGTAAAATATTTTTATTTCTTTCAGGGTCTGCTGTCTGTCACATGATGTTACACCAGAGTCAGGGTAGAATTTGGTATCTTATTACCACAAAGAGCCTGCTTTGTCAGCCTTATGATCTTTATTTTAATGTTAATGCTGGTTAGCTGTGCCTAACCTCCAAATTGAAGCAGGTGTGATGACGTGTGCCCTTTCTTCCCTTCATGGCTGGGAATTCAGTTTTTCAGGTTTCTCTGCATCCTCTTGGCCCAGAGGGGGTCCTTTCAGTTACTTGGGGAAGTTTAGGATTTTGGTTTTGGTTTACAACAGCATTTGTCACAACCTGGTCTGCCTGTGACACACTGCTGGACAGAGTCAAGTCATTCATTTTATCCATTGCATTGCTTTTCACTATAATCAGTAGCAAGAAAATAGAATTGGCTTAAACAATTAAAAAAAGTATGTGATAATTTTGAACATAGGAAGTTTCCAGGGTTTATTAAATCAATAGTTCAATGACATCATCAGAGACTCATGCTGGCTTTGTCCATAGCTGTCTCTTCATGATTCCACAGCAGCTCCAAGCACTACCACTTCCTCAGCCATAGCCAGAAACCAGAAAGGGGAGGCTTCTTCTCATCCACCTTTTAGCTTCATGAGCAAATAATCTTTCCTCTAAGTTCTTCTACTTAACATCTGTTTAGGTTTTATTTTTTTATGTGATTTTTACCATAAACTGATTTTTATAAGAAATGCAATGACCTTCTACATTTAACTAAAAGTGTAATTCGGTTTTACAGAAATTTATTAACATTCCATCACTAATTCTGAAAAACACTGCCATTAATGGTAACACTGCTCATGGAATTTGTCATTTATACCTACTGCATTTACAGTGAAAATATGTACAGATGTAGGCAAATGTCTATTGTATATTCAAAGGTAGTTATGACTAAAAAGCAATTGTATATTGAAATACATAATATTTTATTATAACTTACTTTTATTCATCCATTGTATTATGGTTATGACATATACACACACATATATGTGGGATAGGTTATCTGTATCTTTTATTTCAGAGCAATAAATGAGACACTACAAAATGTTACAGAAAGAGAAGCTTTCATAGGATTAAGAATGACTGGCATAACTCAGCAGAGTTTACCATTTCAAAAACATATTTTTTTAAGTCTCTGGGACATTACAAAAACGTTCCTTTTGTTCAGAATGCCCTTTTCTATTGTTTGCCTGATAGATTCCTCCTTCTTTTACCATCAAGAAGGATGCAAATTCTTTCTTGACGGTTCTCTGTTTTCCAACATGATTGTGTGCCTACTTACATTATAGGAGATAGCACATGGCAGCATAATCATGCATGGATGTCTAGCTCGGTGTTAGTTTCCTATGGCTGCCATCACAAATTACCAATAACTTAGTGTCTTAAAACAACCCACATTTATTATCTTATAGTTCCGTAGTTCAGAAGTCTGAAATGGGTTTCACTGAGCTAAATGAAGATGTCAGCAGGGCTGTACTCTCTTCTAGAGGCTCCAGGGGAGGACTCATTTCCTTGCCTTTTTGAGCCCATATTCACTGGTTGATGGCCCCATTCCATTACCTCCAAAGCCAAGAATGTTGCCTTTCTCTATCTTTCTATAGTCAGATCTTTTTCTCATCTCTGACTTCCCCTTTTCCCTCTTTCACTTACTTTTGCAATTACATTGGGCCCATCTGTATAATCCAGGAAACTGTTAATTCCATGTGCAAACTTTATTCCCTTTGCATATAATTTAACACACATAACTTAACATATTCATGGCTCATAGAGGCTAGAGCATGGACATCTTTGGGGGTCATTATTGTGTCCCACAATATCCTCCATCCAACTGGGCACTTCATCATAGGAGAGATTGTTTTAATTAGTCTTTAGATAATCAATACCTAGCCCAGCCCCTGATCTATAGTAGGCGCTCAGAGGATGCTTATTAAGTAACTAAGTGAAGCAATTACTGTCTTATTCCCTACTAATGACCTTATTTACTCTTCTTAGATATGGCCATAAACAAACCCTATAATTTAATGTCTGTAATTGGACTTAACAATCACTGAACTAATCTCTCACACATTCTTTTTCCATCTGAGTATCATACACATAACTAGATAAAAAACATCCTTAGTAATGCACAGTAACTGCAGGGCTCCCATAACACCTAACAAAGTTCTTCATATATAGTAGAAGACACTTGATCATGTATCTGAACAGATGACTGCTTTAATGAATTTATAAAGATTAAAATAAGTGTTATGGCATGAAGGCAGAGATTTCAAAAGTTTAACAAAGTTCAAAATGAATTGATGAGCATTTTGGTTTTGAGCAACAGATAGTATACGATAAACTGAGTACAGAAAATGTTAATTATGAAATTTAAGTGGCAGAAATATGGGTGTTTACAGTGAAATATTTCCAACTTTCCTTTATGTTTGAAATTTTTAACAATAAGATATTGGAGAAGGATCTTAATCCAGGCCTTAGCGTACCAAACTACCTCCATAAATTGTTGTTGAGAGATGGATAAATTTAGTGGAAATCTGTTTGCCAATGAGCTCAGAGGTTAAGATGGAGATCAGAATGGGCTGTCCTTTTCACTTTTCTGATGCACTGATCCTTTTCTGGAAAGTGTTATGCAATATGATCAACACTCCATTTGGAGGTTCTTATGTGCTGAAGGAGTGGTTGCTGCAATAAGCTTGTTGATGGGAAGCCTGAATAGCTAGTTCCAGCAATCTGGGCTATTGTTGAATGTGGGCAGTAAAGCAGCAGGTATCTTGTTGTCTGAAGTCCTCTGGGAGTCCTGTAGTTACTGTGCATTACAGAGGATGTTTTTTATCCAATTACGTATATGATAATCAAATGGAAAAAGAATATGTGAGAGATTAGTTAAGTGATTGTCAAGTCCAATTATAGACATCAAATTATCTGGTTTGTTTATGACCATATCTAAGAAAAATAAATAAGGTCATTGGCAGGGAATAAGACAGTAATTGTTTCACTTAGTCATTTAGTAAGCATTGTCTGAGCTCCTACTATGGAAGTGCTGGGTTAGGTATTGTGATACATGCGGAGATAAATTAGTGACAGGTCTTGATGTGAGTCACTCACTCTGATTTCTAGGGAGATCTCAATGCCTGTAGCTCTCTTTCACCCCTTACTGTTCAGGAAAGGAGAGCTCTATTCCAGTACAAGGACAAAAAAGATGTTTTAAAGTATGCACAATGGAGCCACCACAGGGAGTGGGGCACGTTCAGGAAGATGCATGGTGAAACTCGGATCTACTTTGTGACTCATCTTGAACTCCCTCAGACTAAGGTCATACTAAGATGAGGTCTGGAAGTGGCATTTTGGGAACTTCTTTGGAAGGCCAAATGTAACAAGGAGTTTCCCAGTCAGAAGAATGCCAGAAATGAGTAGTTTGGACAAGTTCTGCATTAGATATGGGATGAGATGGTGAGGGGGAGGTATGATATTAAATGTTATAAAAGGGCCTCAGTTATTTAACTCAGAGTTGCCTGATACAGAGCCACATAGGGACTCTAGCTGAGCATAGGGCTAGTAAGAAAAAGGGAACATTTTTCTGGAGTGTCCTTTACATAGGTATATATTCCTCACAGACAAAACTAGAGTCTCTGTTGAGGTAAACATCTCATCAAGAGTCAGGGACTGAAATCTCTACTCATCTTCCCTCAGGTGACATGTTTTACACTTAGCTCAAGGAGTTTAAGTCTCAAATGCAGAGGTAAGATATACATCCCTAGCCAGGTGCAGTGGCTCATACCTGTAATCCCAGCACTTTGGGAGGCTGAGGTGGATGGATCATCTGAGGTCATGAGTTCAAGACTAGCCTGACCAAAATGGAGAAACCTTGTATGTACTGAAAATACAAAAAATTAGCCAGGTGTGGTGGCACATGCCTATAATACCAGCTTTTCGAGAGGCTGAGTCAGGAGAATCTCTTGAACCTAGAAGGTGGAGGTTGCAGTGAACTGAGATCACACTATTGTATTGTTTTATGTTCTTATGTCCTCTACCAGTTTTTGAATCATTAAGATCAAACACTATTTTTTATTATTCTTTCTATTTCCAGTGCCTAGTACAGTGGCATAGTGTTGTTTAAGAAATATTGTTGAATGAATTAAAGAAATAAATAGTAGGAGGCCAGACATGATGACTCATGCTTGTAATTCCAGCACTTTGGGAGACTGAAGTCAGGAGTTCGAGACCAGCCTGGCCAACATAGTGAAATCCCTCTCTACTAAAAATTACACAAATTAGCCAGGTATGGTGGGGTATGCCTGTAATCTCAGCTACTCGAGAGGCTCAGGCTTGAGAATCACTGGAACAGGGAGGCAGAGGTTGCAGTGAGCTGAGATCCCACCATTTCTCTCTAGCCTGAGTAACAGAGAAAAAAATAAATTAATAGATATTTATTATGGACAGAAAGTGTCTCCTCAAAATTCCTGTTGATGCTCTAGCCCCCAGGGTAGCTACATTTGGTTGGAGATAGGGTCTCTAAGGAAGTAATTAAGGTCAAATGAGGCCACAGGATAGAGCCCTGATCCTATAGGATTAAAGATCTTATAAAAATAAACATGAAAGAACTCTATCTGCTTGCTTCCACGAAGGAAAGGCCATGTGAGGACATAGCAAGAAGGTGGCCATCAACAAGCCTGGAAGAGAGACTCCACCTGATACTGAATCCGTTGAGAGCTTGATTCTGAACTTCTAGCCTCCAAAACTGTAAGGAAATTAATTTCTGTTGTTTAATAATTTCTACAGTCTATGGTGTTTTGTTATGACAATATGAGCAGTGTAATACAGAAGTCCTACCACAGTTTAGAACATTAAGGATATTAGCAAGATGGGCAACTAGAAAGAAGCTCCTAGGGCTTGTCCCTCTCACAAAGACAGCCAAAGAATGAATAAATGAATATTTTTAAGAAAAATAACTAAAGGAGAGCACTAGAGTATATCAAAGGAGAAGCAGAAGTTCTATAGAGAACAGAAACCCAGGATGGCTACCTAGAGGAGGGAAGGAAACAACTCATCTTCCCTAACCCATTCCACAGATGGGATCAGCTTGGAACTAGGAGGTACTTCTCACTGTGAGAAAGGTAAATGATAGGACCCAGCAGCCTTCATCACTATCTTGGATATCTACAGTTCTCACCACGGGAGGCTCCTACAGTCCTCACAGGCACTAGACCCAGCTGAGAGAGTTCCCTGGATTCCACATAGCTGTAGACCCTCAGAGAAGGAGCCAACCCTGTGCCTTCTTTCTGTGGCCCTGGTGGCTTCTGCACTGCCATCCTAGAACTGGAACCACTACTGGAGTGTGTGCTGCTATGGGGCTGAGTAGCCAGGACATTTTACCTGTGAGGCTTTGTCTCCACTGAACAATCTTAACCATCTCTAAGCAGAGCTACTACTACACTGTATGCCATGGGACCAAACTGCTGCAGAGCTGCTGCATCCATCCCTCCCGGTCACTGCTGTACCCTGCCCCTTAGGACCTCACCAGAAACAGTACACTGCCTCTGAGGAATCAGTGCCTTGGCTGCCCAGAACAGTCACACTCACCTGTGCCTGAGCTTAAAAGATGTGAGGGACTTCTGGGGAACTAGTGCTTTGGCCACCCACAGAAGTTGCACCTTCCTGTGCCTGAGCTGATGTGCTACCTTGTGCCTCTGCAAAACAAAGCACAGGCTAATCCAAAACAGCTTGCCCTGCAGCGTAAAACAACAACAATAACTGTAGTATCGTATTAGTCCACTCTCACATTGCTATAGAGAAATATTAGGCTGTGTAATTTATAAAGAAAAGAGATTTAATGGGCCCTCTGTTCTGCAGGCTGTACAGGAGGCATGATGCTGACTTCTGTTCTGGGAAAGCGTCAGGAAACTTTCAATCATGGCAGAAAGTGAAGGGGAAGCAGGCACATCTTACATGGCCAGTGCAGAAGAAAGAAAGCAGGGTGGCGAAGGTGCCATACATTTTTAAAAGGCCAGATCTCATGAGAACTCTATCATGAGACCTGCACTAGGGGGATGGTACTAAATCATTAGGAACTACCCCCAAGATCAAATCACCTCTCATCAAGCCCTGCCTCTAACACTAAGGATCACAATTCGAGATGAAATTTGGTGATGACACAGAGCTAAACCATATCAAGCATAATGCTTCCCTGAAACTGGACTGGCCTTCTAGAGTCTAAGCTGCAGAGATAACCTTCTCCCAGGGAGCGAAGTTATCACTGTGCTGCTCCTTACCCACCCTATCCCACCAGGACCCAAGTGAGAGTTATGCTTCAGCATCTTGGGGTCCTGCAGCCACCAGACCTGGTATCATAGAGTCTGGGATACTGTTGTGTTCCACTATCCCAGGCTCCAGCAGTTTCTCATACCCTAGGTCCTAAGATGCCACTGTGCCCCATTGGCTCTGGTTTCCAGTTTCCAACTGTACCCTGCTTTCAGGACTCAAAACTTCCAGAGCACCATATCTTTCTCAGAGCTTGGCCAGTGCTGTGCCCTGTTCCCCAGGGTCAGAGTCACAGCTGACCTGACTTATAACCCAGCCTCCTGGACTCAAGCTGCTGGAGCGGGGAGGTGGGGTACCTCAGAGTAACAGGCCTTATATTTCCAAGAAGTCTATATCCAGCCCTGTCCCATCCAACCTGTCTCAGAGAGTGCATTGAACCCTGTCTCAGAGAGTAAACATGTGCCCCAAGACTCAGGTTACACAATATGTTTGTGTGATCCTGAGCCCAGGACCCTGGCTCCATAACCATTCTAAGTACCTGTGCCCTGGAACCCAGGGCCACTATCACTGCTTGTGGGCCATGTCAGTCCCAATCTCAAAAAGGATTCCTTAACTAATACTCCATACTGTGGCAAAAATGAAAACAGGAGGACTCCCAAAGCCCTTTCTACACCATAAACTCCTATAGCCTAGGCCACTGAAGTACCCGTAGTCATTGCTGGGATTGACTGCAGCTGAAGAGTGTGTGCAGAGGCTGGAACACTGCATCTACTGGGAACCAGAGATACCACACTCTTCCCAACTGACATACTAAGACCCATCTGCTTGTAAGTCTTTCCCTAAAAAGCAGCTCTGTAAAGAGTGAAAGAGGTGATTATTCCACCAGAATGCCCAGATATCAACACAAGGACACACGAAACACAAAAAAGCAAGGAAACATGACATTAGCAAAGGAACACAATTATTCTCTAGTAACTAACTCCAAAGAAAAGAAAATGTAGTAATTTCCTGAAAACAAATACTAAATAATGGTTTTTAGAAACTCAGCAATATACATGAGAACATAGAAAATTCCATGAAATCAAGAAAACAATTTATGATCAGAATCATAAATTTAATAGAGCTAAATATCATTAAAAAACTAGACATCTTGAAACTGAAGAATTCAATGAGTGAAATAAAAAAATAAAATAGGGAGCTTCAATAATAGACTAGATCAAGCATAAACAAAAATCTGAACTTGAAGATAGGTCTTTTGAAATTTCCCAGTGAGAGAAAAAAGGAAAACAGAACAGAAAATAGTGGAATTAGCCTGCCAGACTTGCAGGACACCATTAAGAAAACAAACGTTTGCATTATGGGAATATCAGAAGGACAAGAGACAAAGATAGGAACAAAAAGCTTTTTTAACAAAATAATTGCTGAAAACTTCTCAAGCATTGGAGGAATATGAACATTCAGATTCATGAAGCTTAAACCTTCTCCAAAAGATTCATCCCAGAGATGTCCTCTCAGAGGCATATTATAATAAAACCATTAAAAGTCAAAGACAAAGAGAGAATTTTAAAAGCACCAAAGAACGAAAGTGAAAGCACCAAAGAGAAAAATGTCAAGTCACATGGAGGGGAATCCCCATTAGACTACTGGTTGAGTATCCCTTATCCAAAATACTTGAGATAAGAAGTGTTTCGGATTTCAGATTGTTTTCAGATTTTGGAATATTTGTGTGTACATGATGAGATATATTGGAGATACAATCCAAGTCTAAGTACAAAATTCATTTTTGTTTCATTTACAACTTATATACATTGCTGAAGGTAATTACATGCAATATTTTAAATTATTTTGTACATAATATAAAGTTTTGACTACATTTTGACTGTGACCCATCACGTGAGGTAAAATGTAATTTTCCACTTGTGGCATGATGCTGGTACTCAAAAAAGTTTTGTATTTTTGAATATTTCAAATTTTGGATTTTCTGATTAGGCATGCTCAACTTGTATCAGTGGATTTCTCAGCATAAACATATTAGGCCAGGAGATAGTAAGATAACTATCTCCTAGTCAGAGTGCTGAAATAAAGAAAAAAAAATCATCAGCCAATAATACTTGTATTAGTCCATTCTCAAACTGCTATAAAGATGCTACCTAAGAGTGGTAATTTATAAAGAAAAGAGGTTTAAGACTCACAGTACCTTGTGACTGGGAGGCCTCAGAAAACTTAAAATCATGGCGGAAGGTGAAGGGGAAGCAAGGCACAACTTACATGGCAGCAGGAGAGAGAGAGAGAGAGAGAGAGAGAGCGCACAGAGAAAACTGCCACTTTCGAACCATCAGATCTCATGATAACTCCCTTGCTATCATGAGAACAGCGTGGGGGAAACCATCTCCATGATCCACTTGTCTCCCACCAGGTCCCTCCCTTGACACATGAGGATTGGAATTTGAGATTCGATTTCAGAGGGGATGCAGAGCCAAACCATATTAATACTATAACCAACAAAGCTGTCCTTTGGAAATGAAGGGGAAATTATCTTTTCTAGACAAGCAAAAGTTGAAGAAATTCCTCAACAGTAGACCTGCATCACAGTAATTTTTTTTTTTTTTTGAGATGGAGTCTTGCTCTGTCACCCAGGCTGGAGTTCAGTAGTGCCATCTTGGCTCACAGCACACTCTGCCTCCCAGGTTCAAGTTATTCAACTGCCACATCCACCAGAGTAGCTGGGATTACAGGTGCCTGCCACCATGGCTGGCTAATTATTGTATTTTTAGTAGAGGCAGGGTTTCTCCATCTTGTCCAGGCTGGTCTTGAACTCATGACCTTGTGATCCACCCACCTCAGCCTCCCAAAGTGCTGGGATTATAGATGTGAACCACCATGCCCTGCCCATTACACTAAATGTTTAAGAGATATCTTCAAGTGGAAACAAAAGGATACAAATTACTAACATGAAAATATATGAAAGTGTAAAATTCACTGATAAAGGTATGTATATAGACAAAAATCAGAATGCTCTAATACTGTTAGAGCACTTTGTAAATCATATATCTCCAGTATGAAGGTTAAAAGTCAAATCAGCCAAAAGTAATGATAGCTACAATAAATTATTAAGAAATATGTAATATAAAGAGATGTAAATTATGGTATCAAAAATACATATTGTGGGGGGAAGTAAAAGTCTAGGGTTTTTGCATGTAACTGAAGGTAAGGTATATATAAAACAGTCTATTATAACTATAAAATGTTTTATGTAAGCCTCATGGTAATGATAAAGGAAGACTCTATAGCAGATATACACAGAATAAAAAGAAAAGTATCCCAATAAAGAGAAAAGATCCTTTATTCCAACAAAACAAACCTTGAACAATTAAAAACTGGCAGTAGCTCGCTCTTCTCTATCAATAATTACTTTGACTGTCAATGGATTAAATTATCCTAAAGAAAGACAGAGTAGCTGAATGGATTTAAAAAGTCAAGATTCAATAACATGCTGCCTACAAGAAACCCATTTTAGCTTTAAAGACACACATAGGCCTAAAATGAAGGGATGGAAGAAGATATTCCATGAAAATGGAAACCAAGGAGAGTAGGAGTGGCTGTTCTTACATAAGATAAAATAGACTTTAATTCAAAAACTGTCACAAGAGTCAAAGGAAAATCATTATTTAATGATAAAGTGCTCAACTTATCAAGAGCACGTAACAACTGCAAATACATATACAGCTAACTTTGGAGCATCTAAATATATAAAGCAAATATTAATAAAAATTAGGGGAGAAATAGCAACACAGTAATAGTAGGAGACTTCAGTATTTCAATCCATTTTCAAAAGTGGATAGATCAATTAAATATTAAATTAATGGGAAACACTGAAATTAAACTACACCTGAGACAAAATGGATCTAACAAATACATACAACACTTTCCATCCAATAGCAGCAGAATACACATTCTTCCCTAGTGCACATTATCCAGGATTATATTTTGGAAATATTATTTTGTAAAAGTATTTTCAAATATATGATAGGCCAGAAAACAAGTCTTAACAAATTAAAGTTGAAATTAATTATATTAAGTATAGTTTTTGACCACAATGGTATGAAATCAATAACAGGAGGAATGTTGGATAATTTGCAAGTATGTGGAAATTAACATACTTACGAACAACCAGTAGGTCAAAGGAGATATCAAAAGGAAAATTAAAAAAGAACTTGAGACAAATGACAATGGAAGCACAACATAACAAAACCTACGGAATGTAGAAAAAGAAATTTTATGAATCTGGAAACCATCATTCTCAGCAAACTGACACAAGAACAGAAAACCAATCACCACATGTTCTCACTCATAGGCAGGTGTTGAACAATGAGAACATGTGGACTCAGGGAGAGGAGCGTCACACACTGGGGACAGTTGTGGGGGGACTAGGGGAGGGACAGTGGGGAGTGGAAAGGGTGGGGAGGGATAACATGGGGAGAAATGCAAGATATAGTATGCACCTATGCAACAACCCTGCATGGCCTGCACATGTACCCCAGAACCTAAAGAAAAAAAAAATCCCTTAATGAAAAGAAAAATAAAGAAAAAAAAAAAGATTTTTTAAAGAGGGAAGTTTATGGCAATAAATACCTCTATTAAAAAAAAGAAAAGAAAATTCCAAGTAAATAATCCAACATTATGCCTCAAGAGACTAGAAAGAAAGAACAAATTAGACTCAAAGTTTGAAGAAAAGACATAACAAAGATCAGAACAGAAATAAATCAAATAGAGAATATAAAAATCATAGAAAAAAATCAATAAAATTGAGTTAGATTTTTTTTGAAAAAATAAAATCCACAAACTCTTACCTAGACTTAAAAAAAAAAAAAAAAGAAAGAACTCAGATATATAAAATCAGAAATAAAATTAGAGGTATAACAACAGATCCCTCAAACGAAAAGGGTCACGAGGGACTATTATGACAATTGTGTAGCAACACATTTAGTAAACTAGAAGAATTGAATAAATTCCTAGAAAAATACAAGCTACCAAGGTTGAATTAGGAAGAAATGGGAAAGCCTGAACAGACCAATAACAACCAAATGATTGAAGCTATAAATAAAAACTTCCCAACAAGTAAAAGTTCAGGACCAGATGGCTTTACAGTTGAATTCTACTGAACTTTCAAAGAAATGTTAATATTAACACAACTTAGACTAAAAAAAAATAGAGCTGAAAAGAATATTTTATAACACATTTTATGACATCAACATCACCTTGATTCTCAAGCCAGATAAAGACACCCCAAAAACTAAAACTATAGACCAGTATCTCTGATAATCATTGATGTAAAAATCCCCCTAAAAATTAGCAAATCAAATTAAGCAATATATCAAAAATATTATAAATCATCATCAAATGAAATTTATTCCTAGCATGCAAAGCTGATGTAACAATGCAAACTAATCTGTGCAATATATCACAATTAACAGAGTGAAAGACAAAAACCACATGATCATATAGTTGCTGCAGGAAAAGCATTTGACAAAAATTTGACATCCTTTTTAGACAAAAACTCTTAACAGTTTAGGACAGAAGGAAAGTTCCTCAACATAACAAAGCTCATTTATAAAAAAAAACAGAAACAAAAAAACAGAAAAACAACCTCACAGCTAACATCATAATCAATGGGGAAAAACTGAGAATTTTTCCTCTAAGATCTGATACAAAGAAAGCATACCTATTCTCACACTTCGATTCAGCATAGTATCGAAAGTACTGTCAAGTGCAATTAGACAAGAAAAAAATAAGTATCCAAATCACAAAGGAAGAAGTAAAATTATCTCTCTTTGCAGATGTCATGATTCTATATGTAAAAACTCCTAAAGACTCCAACAAAACACTGTTATATCTAATAAATGAATTTAGTAAAGTTGAAAGAAAATAAACATACAAAAATCTGTGGCATTTCTATACACAAAAAATGAGCTAGCTGAAAAAGAAATTGGAAAACAATCTCTTTTACAATAGCATCAAAAATACTTAGGAATAAATTTAGACAAGGAGGTGAAAGACCTGCACACTGAAACCATTAAAAAAAAATGAGAAAAAAAATTAAAAAGACAAATATAAAAGAAAAATACTCCATGCTCATGGACCAAAAGAATTAATATTATTTATGTCCATGCAACGTGCATATTCAATGCAATTCTTAACAAAATATCAATGGCATTCTTTACCAAAGTTGAAAAAATTTTGCATGAAATTATAAAAGACCCCAAATAGGCAAAGCAATTCTGAGAAAAAGAAATAAACGGCAACCAAAGTTAGAGGCATCACATTTCCAGATTTAAAATTATATAACAAAGGTATCATAATAAAACAGTATGGTAGTGGCATAAAAACAGACATATAGACCCATGGAACAGAATAGAGAGCACAGTAATAAATACAAATATATTTGGTTAACTAACTTTTGACAAAGGTGCCAAAAAGACACAGTGAGGAAATGATAGCCTCTTCTATAAGTGATGCTGGAATAACTGGATTTCCATATACCAAATAAATGAAATTTGACCCTTAATCCACACACAAATATTAATTCAAAATAGATGAAAGATATAAATGTAAGTACTGAAATTATAAAACTACTAGAAGATGAGCCAGGCACAGTGGCTCATGCTTATAATACCAGCACTTTGGGGGACTGAGACAGGAGGATCGCTTGACACTTGGAAGTGGAGGTTGCAGTGAGCTGTGATCACAACACTACACTCCAGCTTGGGCAAAAGAGTAAGAGCTTGACTCAAAAAAATAAAAAATAAGGGGAAAAAAAGGGGAAAACGTCTCTGACATTGGCATTGGCAATGATTTCTTGGATATGGCACCAGAAGCCCAGGCTGTAATAGCAAAAATAAGTATATGAGACCATAACAAATCAAAAATCTTCTGCACAGCAAAGAAAACAAACCACAAAATAAAAAGGCAACCCAACCTATAGATTGTAAAAAATATTTGCAAACCATATAGATAAGAAGTTCATATCAAAGATTTATAAACAACTCATAATTTAATAACAAAAAGCCCCCAATTTAAAAATGCGCAAATGACTTTAATAGGCATTTCTCCAAAGATGACATAGAAATAGTCAATAAGTACATGAAAATGTTCTCAACATCATTAGTCATTAGGGAAACACAAAACAAAACTGCTCTGATATACAACCTCACACCTGTTAGGATAGCTATTATCAAAAGGACAGGAGACAAGAAGTGTTGGCAAGGGTGTGGAGAAAGGGAATCCTGTACACTGTTGCCGAAAATGCAGATTAGTGCAGCCATAAAGACAAACAGTATGGAAGTTCCTAAAAAAATACAAAATTGAACTATCATATGACTCAGCAATACCTCTTCAAGGTACATACCCAAAAGAAATGAAACCACCACCTCATAAAGATATCTTCACTCCCATGTTCATTCCAGAATTATTCACAATAGCTAAGATGTGGAAACAATTTAGATATCCATCGATGGAAGAAAGGATGCAGAAACCGGTGTATAGACATACAATGGAATATTATTCAGCCTTAAAAAAGAAGGAGATCCTTCCACTTGACACAACATAGATGGATCTGGGAGACATGCTAAGTAAAATTAGTCATACATAGAAAAAGGAACAAATATTGCACGATCTCATTTACATGTGAAACCTAAAAAAAGAAGTCTTGTATATAGAGACAGTGAATAAAACAATGATTACCATGGGTGGGATGGCAGGTCAGAGGATACAAAGTATCAACTATGTGAGATGAACAAATTGAAAGATCTAGTGTAAAGCATGAGAGACTATAGTTAATAATAGTGTATTATATTTAGGATTTTTGCTAAATGAGTAGAATATAGATGCTCTTGCCATGGGACAACGGGGAGGTGGGGGAATGGGTAACTATGTGAGATAAAGAATATGTTAATTTGGTTCACTATAGTAGGCATTTTACTGTATGTATGTATCTTACATTGTGTAACTTAAATATACACAATACAACTTATTTTTTAAACATGCAGAAAGTGCTACAGCATTTAAAAGGATAAAGACATCACTTCTAGCTGAGGGCAGGAGGATCATGACAATGAGGAAGTAGCACTGGAGAGCCTTGAAACCTAAAATATACTATTTCCAGTAAGGGGAAACACGATGAACGATAGCAGCAGGAGGGAAAGGATAAGAAGTCAGATCACAAAAAGGAAATACAATGCCTGAAAATGGGGTTTGAGGATTTAAATATTGGGGGATAATTTAACATCCAGCTAAGGCCTTTTAATTTATTTTCATGGGCATCAGAAAGCTATCACAGTTTGAGCAGTCGTACTAATGTGGTCAGATTAATTCTCTGAGAGGAATGGTTTCTGTGTTCAGGCTTCCTGTCTGAGGGTGACTGACATTAGGCATGACCTCACTATTGACAGTCTCAACAGGATAATCCTATCTTGTATACAATACATCAGCCCACAGATTCATATGTGATACTCCCATAGTTATAGGGAGTCATTCCTTACATCACTGCTAGTACAAAGGTTACTTTGGGGCCAGTTCTTATCCAAGCAGTTTATCAAGCTAGGGTCACAGGAATCCATTGCAGGAGGAAACAGTGGCTCAGGAACTTCCTTAAATTTACCACTTAGATTTATTTCCAATTCCTTTGTAATCTCTTCCTTAGAGCAGTAAATTCTGAGCTCAGGGCTTTGCATTTAATTCCAGTATTTGGATTGTGAGAGCTTTTAATACCTGTGGACTTGGCTATTGCAGGGAACAAAATGCATCCCCATTAATCAGAACTGGACTGAGTCATGTTACACAAACCACAGATTTCTACAAGCAAATTAGAAGGCAATATCATTTCACTTCTGCTAAATGTTTTCTTATGGTTCAGGGGAAAATTGGGACCCTCTATATTGTGTCCAGTGATGCGGCCAAAAATGTATCATCCAGAGACACGACAAATGAATGTATAAATAGGAATTGCTCAGAAGAGGTTAGTCATAAATCACTGAGTGAGCCAGAACCCAGGCTTCTTTTTTTGTGTTGCTTAAAATGTGAAACATTATTGGTGACTTCTATAAAAACAATGTGATTTTTGTACGGTTTCTTTAGAAGTTTGTGGGAAATAGGGAAGCATAATTTCCCGAGTGGAACCAAAGGCAAGATATAAGATTTTCTGGTGACTCTAGGATCATATAAACTACTTTGAATAATGGAATGGAGCTTGTTAAAGAACTGCAGTGGTGTGGTTTCTGGAATCATGAATTTTCATCTTAAACATTTAAAAATCTGGGGTACTGTGATGGACTGGCTTTGGGTCAAAAATGCACTATAGTAAATTGCATTGAGGTGGCAAGCAACAATTATGGGACTTTTCTCTTGGGGTCATGTAATCCTTCCATAGTGCATACTCCTAGAAAGCTTTTCTCTGTGTTTTAAAAGAAAGTGCCTTCTAATATCCTAAGTTATGTCTGAATAATTTTTTCTTAAAAAATAAAATAGTTTCTGTTTGTTAAAGATATTAAAATTAAAACTGGAGGACTATGGCAAAAAGACATTAAGATCTTCATAGACAAAAGTGCTAAGCATTTTAATAAAACTGCAGATGTTGTTAATGCTAAATAGGTATTTTAAATGTTTTTATAGATAATATTCCTGTTATGCCAGTTATGATTTTGGTTAAAAGTAGTACCTTTCTTTTTATTTAAGAGCACAGTAGTGGAGATTGCAACTTTTATTTTCAGAAAACCTGTAAAGAGATTTGGAAGACAGCAAATTAGTTCAATCATCAACCCCAATACTAATTCCTTAGGAGTCAGCCAGGAGTTAGCTGAAAAGGCCTGAGATATTGAATATAATTTCCAAAATGTTGTAACTTCTCAATGCCCATGTTTTGAATTAGTTTTTGCTATGTAACAAACTATGCTTCAACTGAGTGGCTTAACACATTCGTTATTTGTTTTCATGATTTTATTGTGCTGGCAGTTTGGTCTGGGCTCAGCTGGGTGATTCTTCTGCAGGTCCTATCTAGACTCACTCATGTGGTACAGTCAGTTAGAGGGCTGATTGAGGCTTGGTGGTTTCAGATGGCTTCAATCACCTATTTGGAATTTGGATAGGGTGACAGGGGCAACTGAGCCACATATTTATAACATCTGATAAGCAGCTCTGACTTTTCCTTTCCATGGTGACTGGGTTCCAAAAACAGCAAGAGAACACAAACTCCAGTGTGCAAGCACTTTTTAAAGCTTCTGCTTCCATTATGTTGCTGATGTTCTATTGGACAAAACAAATCACATGAAAAAGCCTCGATACAAGGTTTGGAAAAATAGATCCCAAACAATGTGATTAGCTTTCATCTTTATAGATTTGCTGAAAATAATATTAGCAATCTCAGCTCATGGGTTTTTGAAGGAAGGAGTTGCAAAATATTGTGGTGCATGTGTGCGTGTGTGTGTGTGTGTGTGTGTGTGTGTGTGTGTGTGTGTGTTTTGGCCAATCTATCATATCAAACTTTTCTTTAATGATATGATCCCAGTGATGGGTAAATATTGTAGCTTTTTTACATACTAGGCTTGTGACTTTGGGAAAGTTTCTTAGCTTCTCTGTACCCATTTCCTCATTGCCTCATGGGAGTAAAAATAGTATTAAAGGATTAAATGTGTTAACAATTGTAAGACTTGGAACAATGCCTGGAGCACAGTGTACACTCAATAAATAATAGCTATTACCGATTTTGGTCCTTTCCCTCTACATTATTTTTATATTATTGCTGTAACAAATGACCACAGACTTGGCTTAACACAACACAAATTTATTATCTTAACTGTTCTCAAGGTCATTGAGTGACCTCTGGGTTTTGCTGGGCTAAAGTCAATGTATCAGCAGAACTATGCTTGTCCATTTCCTTTCCTTTTTAAATTGTTCATCTTCAAAGTAATTATTGTCCAGTGGAGCCTGTCTCATATCACATTACTCTGATCTCTGCTATGTGATCATGTCTCCTTCTCTGACTCTAACTCTCCTGCCACCCTCTTTCACCTGTAAGGTATCTTGCACTTATATTGGGACCACCTGAATAATTCAAGATAGTCGTTGCATCTCAAGATCCTTAATTTAATTCCATCTGCAAAGTCCCCTTTTCCATGTAAAGTAACATATTGACAGGTTCTGGAGATTAGAATGTGGACATCTTTGGGGAACCATTACTTTACCTGTCCTGAACTTGGATTATTCATTACAAAAATAAACACGTTGGGAACACTCACTTAATCATGTTTTTTTCAGGAAAAGTTCAAGTACCAATAAGGAAATTCCATCCTCTACAATGTCGAGAGCATGTCTTTCCACTCTAAACTGACAGAAAGAACAGATATTTTGAGTGATGAGATAAAAATCGTGATCCAGTATGTATCAGTTAGAGTGTCATAGAGAAAATGCCATATATTCACCAAATCTTATTTATTTTTCTTCTGGCAGCTATATTATACCTGCACCACTCTTGCCTCTAAGTGTTGTCTTGAGACAGTCCTCACCCATGAAATGAGAGTGGCAAGGATCTATGTCACATCTGGAGTGAGGCAGTTAACAGTAGATATGTCTTTCACATGGCAACTTCTCTGTTGGGTGGTTGCATGCAGGGGATTTGCCAATGGATTCAGAGGCCCTAGGGATGACCAGGATACAAATTAGAAGAATGCTGGGTCCCTAAGTGCCTGTGTGGTGCAGGGCCCATCCTTCCTGCTGCTGAGACATTAAGAGTTGAAGTCACTTCCATCAGCAGCTGGCCTACCATGAGTAGTTACCAAACACTGATGTGCAGAAAGACTCTCCATCTTCAGCTCTGTTCCCTTAGGGAAAGGGGTCAGAGTTTGTGCTACATCTTGACCACATTAGCTTTTTCCTTACTCCTGTACTACAAGAAGAGACATTAGATACTTTGACAGAGTATAATATAATTTGGATTAGGGAACGCTAGAAAAGAGTGCTGGCTATTGATCTTCTCATGCTTCTGACCAGAATAATTTTCATAGTATTACAGAATTTAAGGAGCCACAAGGTCTTCTAATAATCATCTCATCTTGTCTCTACCAAACAGTTGAGGAAACTTAGGGCCACAGAGTTTCAGGGATTTTCTAAATTATTCTAGTGAAATGCAGCAGTACAACTGGGACTTGAATCAAATGCAGCATTGAGCTCTGGTACTCAGCATAGTACTTGGTGTACCAGGGGATCTGTCAGGTGTTGTTAAATGAGTGATTGAATGATATACTCATCCTTCAATGTCCAGCTGAATGCCACATTCTCCATGGAATCTTTCTGAAAAGCTCCCATTTCGAATTAATCTCTCCGATCTTCTCTCTTCCTGAAAGATGATATTGATTCTCTATGTAGCATTTAATAAAATTTACCTGAAATGATCATTTGTATGCATCTATCCGGCCCTGAGGGACAAATAGATTTTATTTCATTTGCCAAATTAGATTGATTGGTGGTAATGCCTGGATCACAATATTAAAACAGTGTGAGATCTTGTCCAGCTCAGTGGAAAAGAATGCTGTAAGTGAGAAGGAAAGTCTGCCATAAAAAAAGATTAGAATATGTGGAACATGTGCTATGTGTTTACCAATCCCAGTCTACTGTTTATTAGAATAAAAGCTTCATTAGGACAGAGACAATATGGCTTTTTCTTTCTTATATTCTACATGGTACTAAGAAGAGAATCTTATAAATAATAGATGCTAAAAATATTTGTTGAATTAGACTGAAATTAAATTCACATGCATCTGAATCTATATGTCTCTTCCAACTGGTAACTTCCACCTACTCCTAATCCACTTATTTTTATTCTTCTGTCTATAGTCATGTGTCACTTAATGATGGAAATATGTTCTGAGAAATGCATGATTAGTCAATCTCATCATTGTGTGAACATCACAGAGTGCCTTTACACAAACCTAGATAGTAAAGCCTACTGCATATAGGTCGTAACGTATATGGTATAGCCTATTGCTCCTGGGCAACAAACCTGTAGAGTATATTACTATACTGAATACTATAGGCAATTGTAACACAATGATACGTATTTGTGTATCTAGAAATATGTAATCATAGTAAAAAACACAGCAAAAATATAAAAGGCAAAAAATGGTACATATTTATAGGCCATTTAATACGAATGGAGTTTGCAGGACTGGAAGTTGCTCTGGGTGAGTCAGTGAGTGAGTGGTGAGTGAATGTGAAGGTCTAGGACATTACTGCATATTTCTGTAGACCTTATGAATGCTGTACACTTAGGCTACACAACAATTATAAATAAATATTTTTATTTCTTCAGTAATCAATTGACCATAGCTTACTGTAACATTTTTACTTTAAAAACTTCACTTTTTAAAGACTTTTTATCACTTCTTTAATAACACTTAGCTTAAAACATGAACACATTATACAGCTATACAAAAATATTTTCTTTATTAGTTTCCTTATTCTACAAGGCTTTTAATTTTTTTTTCAATAGTTTATTATTTTTACTTAAAAATTTTTTTTTTGTTAAAAAGAGAGACACTAACACACACATTAGCCTAGGCCTACACAGGGTCAGGATCATCAATCTCACTGAATTCTACCCCAAAATTTTGTCTCACTGCAAGGTCTTCAGGGACAATAACACACATGGAGCTGTCATCTCCTATGGCAGCAATGTCTTCTTCTGGAATACCTCCTGAAGGACCTGCCTAAAGTTGGTTTACAGCTAACTCTTTTTTATATAAGTAGAAGGAATACATTCTAAAATAAACATAAAAAGAATGGTATAGCAAATACATAAACAAGCAACACAGTCATTTTATTATGTACTGTACATAATTCTATGTGCTATACTTTTATATGACTAAAGGTACAGTAGGTTTGTTTACACAAGCATTACTACAAACATGTAAGTAATGTGTTACATGTGCCAATGTTATGACGACTACAATGTCACTAGGCAATAGGAATTTTCCATCTTCATTATAATCTTATGACATTCATTTCATGTGCATGGTCTGTCTTTGACCAAAACCTCATTATGTGGCACATGATAGTATAGTCAAAGTTTTTTTTTTTTTTTTTTGAGGAGGAGGGCTCTGAGTCTCTGTGGTTAGTTTGCATGTAACAGTGAATCTCTTAGAACTATTCAGTTTAAAATATGTATTGATACTCCTTTTCTGGTCTTTATATTACATAAAGGTATTTGCATTAGTATATCCCTGCTGCAAGAGTATAATAGAAATAGTACCCTGGAGGATTATCATAGTGTGCCAGCCAGAAACTCTGCCTACCAAATGATAGCAAACCCACTGACCAACACACTGAATTAAAATTGTATCTTAAACAAAAAGAAAAGAAAAATAGAAAGGAAACAAAAGTGAAGAAAAGAAAAAGAAAGAGAAAGAAAGAAAAGAAGGAAAGAAAGAAAGAGAAAGAAAGAAGAGAAAGAAAGAAAAAGAAAGAAAGAGAGAGAGAGAAAGAGAGAAAGAAAGAGAAAGAAAGAAAGAAAGAAAGAAAGAAAGAAAGAAAGAAAGAAAGAGGTAGATATGAAAGGGAAAGTGAAAATACCAACTAATGTTGCTTTAAACAGGAACGGAGAAAAACTTTCAAATACCACCATGAACAAATCTGGGGAACTAGCCAGATGTACTATATGATATATTGTTAAAAAATCAGAATAGTTAGGTTTATATCCCCATATCAAATGTACATGCTTTCTTGAGGAAATGTCAATTATTGCTAAATCATTATTTTACAAAGGAAGGAACTGATTGTAGGCCCAGGGCTGAGGAGGAAATATGCTTTAATAATATAAAACATATATTATATTTTTCCCTTAAAAGCAAGAGTAGAGGAAGCTGGACTGCATTATCTGGGATCCGTTTCAAACAGCGTTAAGTATTGAGATTTAACTCATATATCTGCCTTTGAAGGTTGTCTCCCTATGCCCATTTTTTTTAATACAAATTTGGTCCTCAAGGCATTTGAGAAAATGACCTGGTGGGTTCAGTCCTCATCTGCAACAGCCAATGGCACACCACCCTGCAGATGTACCATGTGTGTTTCAAACTTACCGCACCTAGCACTGAACTCGTCCCACCAGGAAATTTGCTCCTCCCTATTCTGTGCCCCACTTCTACTAATGGGATCGCCAAGCTGTCCGTCATCCAGGCACAAAGTTCTATGCTCAGCTTTGGCTCTTTCCTCTTTTGCATGCTACATTCTTCTAGACATCCTACTAATCCTACCTCCCAAGCAAAGGAGTAGAATCTCTGGGGACCATCAGACTGAAATTCAAGACCCAGTTCTGCCACTGAAGAAGTGTGTGACCTTCTGAAAGTTACTATGTTCTCCAGGTCTTAGTTTTTTAAATCTAGAATGGAAAGGATACCTCGTAGACTGGTTGTCCAGGTCTTCAATGATTTAATAAATGTAAACCACTTGGCACCATGTCTTTTTTAAGTGTCATTGAAGCACAAGTACAACTGATAACTGCTCCCACTACATATACCTCTATAATGAAGATTGCCACTACCATCCCACATTCCCTCTCTTTCCTCATTACCAGAACTCTCATGTAAGACCTCAGAACGTCTTTTCAAGGATCTTGCAAGCATCTTCTGCTCGGTTTCCCTGCCTCAAGCCTGTTGCTTCAATGTATTTTTCACGTTTTTCACTGTAATCTTGCTGGTGCTTAGCTCTGACCAAGTATCTGTGATTTTAGAAGCTTCTGTGTCTTTCCACTCTCATGTTGTCTGCTCCTCTGCCTGAGAGTCCCCAGAGAGTAGGAAAGGACAATCCATGGAAGACTACATGCCTTTGCAGTTAGTAATGCCTTGGCAATTACCTCTAATAGAGACTTGAAATTATTGGAAAAATAAATAGAGACTTGAAATTATTGGAAAAATAAAAACTAAAGTTATAATCAAGGTCAAATCTCAGTCTCTTGGAGAGGAATAAAGATATGGGTCAAAGTGAAAGAAAAAAATCATGCCTTTCTACTAAGGGTGGAAGTGTGTGTGTGTATATATGTGTGTGTTAGGGAGTATTAATAATAAATTGCCAATTAAAAATCAATCTATTGCTTTGGGGTGCATTTTCTATCCATTTCTCCCATGAGATCCCAAGGGTCAAAGCAGAAAAAATGGACTAAATCTTAGGCTACAGCCAAGAATGTCTTTAAATCTCACATATTTGGCTTGAGTGACAAGGGCAGGTTTTGTAGGCCAAAGCCCTATGGTAATAAAAAAGTTGAATTTCACTGGGGGATTCTGGACCCTATTACATCTCTTTCAGGTGTCTTTAGTGCTGGCAGTAAGTATTTGGGGATTCATGACTTTGGAGTCTTAGTCAAGTAGCCTTCTGATTCATCACAAGCAACAAAGTCATTTTCCTAATTCATTTCGGAGAATAATCCTGAAGCACTTCCTCTTTGGCAGGCACACAGCATATGGCCTGGGATATAAAGATACATAAGGGTCAATCCATGTCCTTGAAACATTAAAACTTACAGGAGAAACAGACACATAAATAATAAAGATGTAGCATGAAGAGTGCTATAAGAGATGAACAGATAAATTTCTCTGGAAACATAGATGAAAACGCAATTAATTCTGTCTAGGAGGAAGGTTATAATTTCCAGGAAGATGAATCAGAATGAATGAAGACAGGGGAGTGAGAATGCAGGGGATCTAAGGGCATGGAGAGGGCCTGCATGTGGGGGCTGCATACCTGGGGCAGGCAGTGTGGGGAGAGAGATTGGCCAAAAATTAACAAGAAATCTATAATTAGTTAACCAAGCCAGACTGACATGCATTGTATGGGAGTATCTTTTTTAATTCTGCAGTTTTGGCTGGTTGTTTGCCCCAGAGGACCTTGCCACTAACTATGGAAGTTTTGGAAAAGTTTTACACAGGAAATAATACAGCCAAATGTAATTTAATTTTTTAAAATTATTTATTTATTTATTTTTGAGACAAGATCTTGCTATGTTGCCAGGGCTGATCTTGAACTCTTAACTCTTGGCCTCAAGGAATTCTCCTGTCTGAGCCTCTCCAAGCCTTGGGATTACAGGCATGAGCCACAGCAACTGCCTGAAATCTATATTTTTGAAAGATAATACTGGTGGCATAGTTAGCATGCACTGCAAGACCACTTAGAAGACCTGCATTAAATGAGATGAGATGAAGAAGCCCTGGATAAAAGAAATAATCATATACAGCAAGAAGGAGGATGATGTTACAGAAATGTCAGTGGTGTCATTGCAAAGACTTGGTGATTGACTAGCTGTGAGAAAGAAAATATCAAGAACGACTCTGAGATTTGTAATGTGGGCAGTTGGGTGGATGGGAATAATGCAAACTACCTAGGAAAGGAAGACAAATAAGCAAAGTTTAGGGAAGAAGATGATGGTTTTGTATGTTTTAATTTGGTGAGCTTTTGTGTACCTTCTTACCAGAAATATTGGGTAAGCCATAGGAAATGGGAAATGCAGAAACAGGTCAGGACTCGGAATGTACATTTCACACATAGGTGGTCAGCAGAGAGGAGGGCTTTGAAAGGACGAGGGTAATGGAATTCAGCAGACAGAGAATGTAGAATAGAGTTTGGAGCAGAACAGTAAGAGACTCAGCCATTCAAGGGTAGACATGCTTCCTCTCTACCTTTTATACTTCTTCTCTCAGCTTACAACTTCAACCTCAGCTTCCTGCATCTCTTCATTGAGTTGACATATATCTTGAATTTCATCCAATATTTTATTTCAATAAATGTTATAGCTATTTTTAAAATATTCCGTAAAAACCTATCTCCTTGCCTTCTGCCAATTAAAAATCAGTCTCTTGCATGGTGGACCCTTCTGCAGCATGTTTGGAACAGGACATAAGTTGAGCCATGATTTCCACACAGGCAGTTTAAGTGGGCCATATCCATAGGCAATACTGTTAAAAATATGCAATTTGTGCCAGGTACAAAGAAGTGCACAGTGTGAACATGCAAACCTCGATTCATTGGTGTGCTGAACATGAAATCCAGCCATCAGGCAGCACTGCCATCTGCTCAGAGGTAACTTTCCTGCAAACCCTCCCCAGCATAGAGAACAATGGAAATAGAAGCAGTTGCTGGGCTGTTTTTTCCTAGACAAAGGAGTGATTCTTAGTACTGCCAAAAAAGAGGCTGCCTTGCAGCAAATTGCTGTGGCCTCAAGTGCCCCCTTCATCTAGATATCAGAAAACATCATGAGTCTGTGGGAGAACTTGAAAAGATGGAAGTATCCACAATTGATCCTTCTTCAGGAGGGGAGGTGTCTTCTGAGAATTCCACATCAGTAAGGGGGAAGCGCAGAAAACAGCCATAGTACCTTAATGTCTCATTGTAAACATCTCACAAGAGGCCAGAGTAAGTATCCCATATCGCTATGCCACGCGGCCTTCACTCTGATCTTAAATGTCTTATGATTTGGAGGTCTGAAAGAAGCCAGTACTCATTTGGAAATGGATGGGATATTTTGAAGAGCAGCCAAATACTGAATCCAAATCAAGCAAATATCCACCCCTTCCTAATGGAGCCGGATGAGGTACAGAGGCAGGATAGCCGTGCAGTGGTATTTCATGTGCTCTTGCCAAAAGCCAGAGGCTTTTTTCCTCGTTTATTTTAAATCATCCTCTCCAAACTCACCTCATAGTTCAGATTGCCAAAGCCCTTAAGTTCTTGTGGTCTGCTTTCCTTTTCTCACACCCTTCTAAAACATATTGTGATGTTTGATCTTATGCCAAAGATTGACCACTGGAGAAATTTGGAAATGGAACCATTCAGTATTTTGTAACCAGAAGGGAAGGTGGGAGTGGCATGTGATTCCAATCCAGACTATTTCAATGGATTGTATGAAATCTCTGTACTTCCAGAGAAGTGCATAGAAGTGTAAAGGAAGAAGAATAAAGCAGCTTGTAGAAATCGCACCCGTAATCCTATCATCCTCAATAAACCATTGTTGCTATTTAGTCCTGTCTTCTTGCAGTCGTTCTAACTTTGTTTCTAAGGGATCTCCTATATGCCAATTACTTCCTTTATTTATTATATGTATGTTTTACCAAATATGTAAAACTACAAAACTAATTATTTGCAGTTTATTCTCACAACAGTTAGATAGTCCCATTTTATAAATAATTTTATAAATCCAGAGAGGTCGGATGACCCATTTAATGTCACACAGCTAACAAATAATCAGGCTGGAATATGAACATAGGATCCCTGGCTTCATGTCTACAGTTTTTTCCACTATAAACACAGCTGCAAGATATATTTTTTTTTTTTTTGCCGGTGTTGTTCACAGTGTTAAACAGCCTAAATTTCAAGCAGCACGTAAATGGACAATACAGCCTGAACAGATTAGTATTCACAGGTGTTGAGATTCAGTAATAAAGCTCTGGCTTCCTTGACCCCTGCAGACTTGGTTCCAGAATAGTGTTCCAGCTTTCTTAAAGGAGGTAATCCAGCTTGTTTAGATCCCCAATTTCCTATCAGTGGGTTGCTGAAAAGCTTTCCCTGGTGGGTTGTGACGCAAACTGAGTGCAAGATTCACACCTCATATTGAAAATAGGTAGAAAATAGCTAGTGGGCTTTATGAAGAAAAGTGTATTGCCTTTGTTTTATGAGCTGTAATTTGTACAACTTTCATTTTAGATCTTGTTGATTTATTCAATCAATTGGTATGGTTGACCTGTGTTTGACAGTTTGATCTTTCCTGTTTGTTTGCTGAATCCTTGTTTTCTTGGATTTAATGCAAGATTAAAAATAAAATTTAAAACCATAAACAGAATTTACTTATTTATTTTTCAAAAGTAAAAGTGCTTCCAGACCAAGATAGGATGCCCCTTTCCAAGTTCCAGTCAAGTGTACATTTTTTTGTAATTGAGTTATGACTCCATAATTGCTGTATTTTATGATGGGAAATTCAGAAATCACCCTCCATATCATATATTATGAATATATTTTTCATTAAAAAGTTAATTGCCTACTTCCTCCCTGGAATATCATTGAGGTACTTATCATGTCTCATTATAATTGTAGAAAACCACTGATGAGACCATAAGCACTTCCAAAACCTTTTCCTGTTCTGACTCAAAGTTTCTCCACTGAAGTTCTTAGTGGCAGCTGAAAATGTGCCTTTCATCATTCAGCGCCTAATTTGTGTCTACCAGAAAAGGTTATGTCTCTTAACAACAAACTCTGTTTTGGACAGGATTTACTGAAAATGAGATACAAAGGCACTTTACCTTTTTGCTTTCCTTTCATTGTGAATCTATAACCCAGAAACATGAGTTCATTCAAATTCTGCTCCAGGTAAAACAATCAAACTTGTAACTATGGTTTGTAACCATTTTTTTCCCACTTGTTAAATTTCAATTTATGGCCAAATATTGCACAAAAATTCATGTATAAATTACACAAATGAATTAATACTAAAGCTTAATTATTTTTCTAATTATAAAAATAATAGATTTTATTGTAAAATATTTGACAAATATAGAAAAATAAAAATAAAACCACCAATAATTCTAGAATCTATAAAAATCTAATAGTTTGGTTTATTTGCTTCTAGTTTTATATGTGCTTGTGCGTATGTGTGTGCATATGTTCAGAATATAATACTACATATAAATTTTTATATCTTGCTTTTTCACATAGAAGTATCATGTAGGTATTTTAACCTGCATAAATTTAATTGCTGATGGCTTCATTGAGTATATTCGCTCAGGTATTTTTTCCTATTATTGGCTACTTAAGTTGTTTTTGGACATTTTGTTAATTTAGAAATAAATACAGGAACTATTGGCCACTTCTGATCAGATTTGTCATGTTAATGAAAAGAATATTCATTGGTTTGGCACAATATAAAAAAACAGCCAATAAATTATGAGAATCCTTTTGTTTTACGTTGTTTTGATCATTGTCCTTATTAGGAGACAGTGGTTAAAAATTGGATTTGAAGTGAAAGCTGTCCTATATTCTGATCTTGGTTTAGATATTGGCCTTCAATATGTTATGTATTAGACCTTAAGCAGATTATTAACGTTCTCTATGCTTCTACAAAACAAAGTTTATGACAATAGCTATTTGATAAAGGAGTTGTGATGGTTAAATGAGATAATGCACGTAATGGGGCTTTTAGTTAGTAATAGGGTACAAGACACATACATACACAACACAAAACAGCATTGCCAGTGCTAAGGTATGACAAGTACCAAGTCTTATGGGACTGGACAGAAGAATCACCTAACTCAGACAGGAAAGGCCTGGGCAAGGATCAGATTAGGAAAAGCTACTTGGTAAGTAAGTAGGAAGTAGAGTTGGGAGTAACAATGAAGTTAAGTGTTTTCCAAAAGGTCAAAGAGGAGCAAGAAACAATGTCATATGGAGAGGGCTTAGGAAAAGAGGCATAAGATAGGAGTGTAATAAAGACAGTTGCCCCAACCATGCTAAGATGAGACCAGGCACTTAGGACATAGGATGAGTGGGAAGCACCACAGACTTTGATATTATCAATGAGGATCAAGACTCTAGATGAGAGAATTAATAGCCATGTACAATGTAGATGATCGAACCACTATGATTTCTACTCATAGTTCCTATGGAAAAGTAGGGAAAAATTTTTACCTTTGGTCCTAAGAACCAATATAACAACTTTTATATTTTGATATTTTGGTGATTACTTTCATGTGGTGTCATCATTCTGTGTATATAATTTTTTATTATTTTTCCCAACTTCATGTTACACTAGGAACATTTCCCCATATTCTTACCAATGGTTCAGAAATGTTATTTTTAATAATTATATAATACTCCCATATAGAGATTTATCACAATGCATGTAATATTTCTCCTGTTTTAACTTCTGTTACAATTGTTTGCTATTGTTAATGTTAGAGTAATCACCTTTTTCATTTTTATTCACATTTTACCCTAA
The DNA here is from genome assembly GCA_963573385.1 of Cacajao melanocephalus. Classification (NCBI taxonomy): domain Eukaryota; kingdom Metazoa; phylum Chordata; class Mammalia; order Primates; family Pitheciidae; genus Cacajao; species Cacajao melanocephalus. The sequence goes on along the minus strand of CAUYLG010023538.1, from coordinate 85,847 downwards.
ATCCTTAGGGTAAATACTAAGGACCTAATTATTATTTTAATGGAAAAGGTTGTACCCAATGCCTCTGGGGTCTGTGTCATGTTCCCTCTACCTAGTCTCTCATTTTATTTGTGGCTGGGATGGTCCATTACAATAATTATTTTACATTGACAGCATCTCACCGTCAGTATACTGCCCAGCTTGCTTTTCTTTAACCAACACTAGGAAGCTGGCAGGTGCTTTCTTGGGCTCTGTGCATACATGAAGTTCAGCAGTATGGGGGATCAAGTATTCCTACGAGCAACCCTTGACCAAAGACTTGTTGTTGGCTGATGTCATGATGAATGCACGCATGACTTTTGGACAGATAATTTAGGGTAGCATTTTGTGTACTTCTTAGGAAGTTCTGGCAAAATTGATTCCCCATTTCTCACAGCGGGAATCTTGATATTGCACCTATAGTCTGGTTTTTCTTCTTTCCTTGTCTCACTCTTCCTAGTCCTTCATTTTTGTTCTCAGGAATGACTCTTCTGCACATAATTTCTTATCAAGTGTGGTGAAACGCATGCTAAGGCAAAGGGATAATAATACACATGTTGCAAATCTTGCTTTTAAAGTGTTAATCATTCTTCATACATTTATTCTATTAAAATCTTGTTTGTTAGCTTCCCCTGAGGGTAGAGCTCCTAAATGAAGACGATACCTTGAGTGATATCTGAACAATGAACACCAATCTTATTTCATCCAAGTACCAACAATAATGATTTATCTTTTTCAAGCTGAGTTGTACCTCAACTCTAAGTACAACAAGAGCTAAGATAATTAATACATTAGGAGCTCCCACTTCACCAGTGGATGATACCTGCAAAGTCTATTGTACATGCTCAGAGTCCAATGCCTGTAGGAAACAAAACATAGTGTCTTTGCAAACATGGGGTCCCAGCAACCCAACCTGCCACCAGCTTTGATTTTTTAATCTTACCTTCCACCCTGGCTCTCCATTATTCCTAGAAGCCAGAATCCTACAGAAAACTGAGCAATTCCTTGACCATTGCATCTTTTCCTTATGGCCCAGCTAGTTCCCAGTGCTACTCTTGGGCAGTATTCTGCTTGTGTGTTCTTCAACATGATTTCATCCACACTTTCCTAATCCAGGATTTCTGCTCACATCTGATTCAGGACTCCTGTTACTGACATCGATTTGGTCAGAAATGCAGTCACCTATATGAAATACATTAACTAAGCACAAAGCTATAAGACTATCAAAACAAAGTTTAGTGATAAATCCTAGAGCTCTCATGTACAGAATAGTGCCTATAGTGAACAATACTGTATTGTGTACTTAAAAATTTTCCAGGAAGATAGGTCTTAAGTGTTCTGATAAAAAAATAATAAACAAGAAGGCAACAGAAACCTTTGGATGCAATGGATATGTTTATGGCGTGGATTGTAGCGATGGCTTCACAGGTGTCTATTTCCAAACCCAAATTGTATACATTAAATATGCATAGATTTTTGTATGTCAATCGTATCTCAATAAAGTGGTTTTTAAAAGGCTTAAAAGCAAGTTTAGAGAATGTAGAACAGATAAAGATTGAACAGAGATAAGGACTTGGGTGAAAAATTAAGTTGCAGAAGTTCAAAAGTGAAAAGTCCTGGATCCCAGGCATGAAGTCCCTTTGGTATATCTTTTATGACTTGGGTGTCAAGCTTTCTTTACCAATGGCCTCTTGAGAATGAAGTTAAAAGGCACATCTTTGTAGGGGTGCCCAAAATGCCCTATGTTAAGACAATTTCTAGAGGGCAGCTAGAAGTTACATATAATATACTATATATTTTACAGAATAAAACGTCAGGCATAATTAGGTCATGCCTTTTCATCGTACTCCCCAAGATGAAAAATCTTAATGCTCTCACTCCTCCCTCATTCATTTTTGTAAGACCTGCTCAAAAGAAGAAGCCACACTTTTTGTGTGGATACCTCTCATCTGATAACTCTTCATTTAATTGTAGGCATGTCTCCTTCAGGTTCCTGACCACTCTGAATTATTCATAATCAGAACTTAAAACTGTTTCTTTATCTAGAAATTCAACTGTTGCCTTGCATATCCTGTGCAATTTACTGTTTACTTTAGAAACAATAGCATTATTTATTCTTCCAAAATTACCTGAAATCCATACCATTTATCCATCACAGCTTGCAAATCTATTCACTTTTTCTTTGCTTGTTTTCATCTGATTATTTTCCAGCTTCCTTTCCTCCAGTGACTAATACACTGGAATAAAGAGTTTCAGTTGTCATTCTATAATGGGTGATCCCAAACTTGTGATGTTCTCTGCTGACAGTGGAATTCTCACTATCATTAATTCATTTATTTAGGAAGTATTTATTGAGTGTTCTCCCAGGAAGAATACAGTAATGAAGAAAATAATTGTGGTCTCTGTGAAGTTTAAAAGTAGCATATAAATTTGGGAATCCAAAAAGGTAAACTTATCCTCCTGAATACTTGGGATAACCATCAAGGGGTTGATATGCTCCAGTAAGTTTCAGGCAGAAAAAGAGGGTGTCTAGTCATGTTGGGGAGAAGGAACAGTTTCTTCCTATTTTTGTATGTTGGATATGTCTAGGATTTTGGACAATCACATCATTATCCTGGGTCTCATTTTGTCTTAAGTATAACAGGAAGATGATAATTTTTATTTCATAGAACTGTAAATATGAGATGATTAAATATGTATATAGTGCTCAGCACAGTGAATGACACACTTAGAAATATTAGGTATTGTGGTTGTCACTGATGCAGCAAAGAACCTTGGGATGTTAGCATTTTGAATTTAGGATTCAGGTATACAGTTATTATCCATGAGTTCTGCCTAGAGGTAACATAATATTGGCTCTGTGGTCAGCTAAGGAAAAGCTGAGTAAACATATAAGGATGAGCGCCTGAATACAAGCAGTTCAGGAGAATGGAGAAGGTAAGTGCTGGGAAGGTGTTGTGAGAGAAAGCTCACCTATCCAAGAGTTGTTAAGCAAGATCTTACAGGATGTAATATCCAAGTTGAGCTTCAGAGAGTAAGAAGGGTTTAGTCATGAAGAGAAGGGAGATTATAACTGTTTAGGAAAAGAGTAAGATGTTTGAGGAACACCAAATAACTTATTCTAGCTTGAGTATAGGATATAGAGTACCCATTACATTTTGGGAAACGGTGAAAGAAGATATTAGAGAGAAAACAGGGGCTGCATATACAGAAACTTACATGGAAATTATTAGGGGAGGTAACTAATACAATCCCATGGTATCAATGGGTTAACCTAAAATAAGTTTAGTTCTCAATAATTTAACAATTTAATATAGATAGTGTATGAACTCATAGAAACTTCCATGTAGTGATCCAGAGACCCAGGATCTTTCAATTATGCTGTTTCATCATCTTTGGATATGTTAAAGTACTGGGGTCTTTTGCTAAATTATATACTTCTGGGTTGAGAATACTGTCTTAGAATTAAATACTGCAAGCCAACATTTCCCAAACTGTGTGCTGAGACAAGCCAGGATGCTGCAGCTCCTCACAAAGGCATTTTTCTAAATTTCAGGAAAAACACCATGATGCTTCACATCTTTCAGAAAGCATGGCAACTACCACCTCAAGATAGTTTAGATTTTAGCACCAAATCACAATACATTCCTTTTAATGAGGTCACATGTTTGCAAAGCCAGGATTGTTATTAAAAACCAAGCACCAGGTGTGTGTAGGCAATGGGATATGTGGGAACTCTCTGTACTTTCCGCTTAATTTTGCTGTGAACCTAAAATGGCTCTAAAAACAGTTTGTTAAAAAAAGAAACAAAATCTAACATAACCTGAAAATCAATGTGAAACAGAAAGTGAAGGTGTTGGTGCAGTCTTATTCCAAAGTTGAGAGATTATATAGAGTGCCCAAGAGGTACATGCTTCCTATTAATAAGTAATTTTGGTTATATAAAAATGAAATACAATAGTTTTCTTCATATGTATTATTTTTTACAAAAAGCTACTAAGTAGTTAGGATATAACCCCTTATTAATTTGTGTTTACCCAACCACATAATAAAATTATTAAGTATTTCTTTGAGATGTGAAATAAATTACTCTGATACTAAAAGTGCCATGAACCAAAAACAGTTGGAAGACTCTCTATTAAGCTGTATTAAACCCTTTTAGAATTAGAAATCTGTGTGACATACTCCTTCTAATCTCTCTGTCTGAATTAAATTTGGTACTTTTAATATTTACTATTACCTTTTTTTGGTGTTCTTTTTAAAAATTTATGTAAATTGAAGAGGCAAAAGTGCAGTTTTGTTACATGAATATATTGCATAGTGCTGACGTCTGGGCTTTTAGTGTAATCACTCAAATAATGTACATTGTACATTGTATCCATTATTCAATTTCTCATACCTCACCCTCTTCCCGCCTTCCCACCCTTCAGAGTCTCCAATGTGTATGATTTCACACTCTGTCCATGTGTTCACATTATGTAGCTCCCACTTGTGAGTGACAATATGTAGTATTTGACTCTGTTTCTGAGTTATTTCACTTAGGACAATGGCCTCTAGTTCCATTCATGTTGCTGCAAAAGAAGTGGTTTACAGACAAGCACAAGAGATTTTGTCACCAGCAGGCCTGCCTTACAAGAGCTCCTGAAGGAAGCACAAAACATGGAAAGGAACAACCAGTATCAGCCACTGCAAAAACATGCCAAATTGTAAAGAACGTTGATGCTATGAAGAAGCTGCATCAACTATCGGGCAAGATAACCAGCTAGCCTCATAATGGCAAGATCAAATTCTCACATAACAATATCAACCTTAAATGTAAATGGGCTAAATGACCCAATTAAAAGACATAGACTGGCAAATTGGATAAAGAGTCAAGACCCATTGGTGTGCTATATTCAGGAGACCCATGTAATGTGCAAAGGCACACATCGAATCAAAATAAAGGGATGAGAATATTTACCAAGCAAATGAAAAGCAAAGAAAAGCAGGGGTTGCAATCTTAGTCTCTTATAAAAGAGACTTTAAACCAACAAAGATCAAAAAAGACAAAGAAGGGCATTACATAATGGTAAATGGATTGATGCAACAAGAAGAGCTTACTATCCTAAATATATATGTACCCAATACAGAAGCACCCAGATTCACAGAGCAGGTTCTTGGAGACCTACAAAGAAACTTAGACTCCCTCAAAGTTAATAGTGGGAGACTTTAACACCCTACTGTCAATATTAGACAGATCAATGAGACAGAAGATTAATAAGATATTCAGGACTCAAACTTAGCTCTGGACCATGCAGACCTAATAGACATCTACAGAACTCTCCATCCTAAATCAGCAGAATATACATTCTTCTCAGCACCACATTGACCACATAATTGGAAGTAAAACACTCCTCAGAAAATGCAAAAGAATGGAAGTCATAACAGTCTGTCAGCTCACAGTACAATCAAATTGGAACTCAGGATTAAGAAACTCACTCAAAACCACACAACTACATGGAAACTGAACAACCTGCTCTGGAACAACTACTGGGTATATAACAAAATTAAGGCAGAAATAAATAAGTTATTTGAAACAAATAAGAACAATGACACAATGCACCAGAATCTCTGGGACACAGTGAAAGCAGTGTTTAGAGGGAAATTTATAGCACTAAATGACCACAGGAGAAAGCAGGAAAGAGACAAAGTTGACACTCTTAACATCACAATTAAAAGAACTAGAGAAGCAAGAGCAAACAAATCTAAAAGCTAGCAGAAGACAAGAAATAACTAAGATCAGAGCAGAACTTAAGGACGTAGAGACACGAAAAACCCTTCAAAAACAATGAATCCAGGAGCTGATGTTTTGAAAAGATTAGGGCTGGGCACGGTGGCTCATGCCTGTAATCCCAGCACTTTGAGAGGCTGAGGCAGGTGGATTGCCTGAGATCAGGGGTTCAAGACCAGTCTGGCCAACATAGTGAAACCCTGTCTCTACTAAGAATATAAGAAATTAGCTGGTTACGGGCACCTGTAATTTTGGCTACTCAGGAGGTTGAGACAGGAGAATCACTTGAACCCAGGAGAGAGAGTTTGCAGTGAGCCAAGATCGTGCCATTGCACTCCAGCCTGGGCAACAAGAGCAAAACTCTGTCACCAAAAAAAAAAAAAAAAGGAAGAAAAAGAAAGAACAAAATAGACTGCTAGCCAGGCTAATCAACAAGAAAAGAGAGAAGAATGAAATAGACACAATAAAAAATCATAAAGGGGACATCACCACTGATCCCAGAGAAATGCAAACTACCATCAGAGAATACTATAAACACCTCTATGCAAATAAACTAGGAAATCTAGAAGAAATAGATAAATTCCTGAACATAGACACCCTCCCAAGACTAAACCAGGATGAAGCTGAATCCCTGAATAGACCAATAACAAGTTCTGAAATTGAGGCACTAATTAATAGCCTACCAACCAAAAATATCCCAGGACCAGATAGATTCACAGCTGAATTCTACCAGAGCTACAAAGAAGAGCTGGTACCATTCCTTCTGAAACTATTCCAAATAGAAAAAGAGGGACTCTGCCCTAACTCATTTTATGAGGCCAGCATCATCCTGATACCAAATCCTGGCAGAGACACAACAAAAAAAGAGAATTTCAGGCCAATATCCCTGATGAACATTGATGTGAAAATCCTCAATAAAATACTGGTAAACCAAATCCAACAGCACATCAAAAAGCTTATCCACCATGATCAAGTCGGTTTCCTCCCTGGGATGCAAGGCTGGTTCAATATATATAAATCAGTAAACATAATCTATCACATAAACAGAACCAATGACAAAAACCACATGATTATCTCAATAGATGCAGAAAAGGTCTTCAATAAAATTAAACTCCCCATTCATGCTTGGTATTGATGGAATGTATCTTGAAATAATAAGAGCTATTTATGACAAATTCACAGCCAATATCATAATGAATGGGCAAAAGCTGGAAGCATTCCCTTTGAAAACCGGCACAAGACAAGGATGCCCTCTCTCACCACTCCTATTCAACATAGTATTGGAAGTTTTAGCCAGGGAAATCAGCAAAAGAAAGAAAGCAAGCGTATTCAAATAGGAAGAGAGGAAGTCTACTTGTCTCTGTTTGCAAATGACATGATTGTATATTTAGAAAACCCCATCGTCTATGCCCAAAATATCCTTAAGATGATAAGCAACTTCAGCAAAGTCTCAGGATACAAAATGAATGTACCAAAATCACAAGCATTCTTATATGCCAATAATAGACAAACAGCCAAATCGTGAGTGAACTCCCATTCACAATTGCTACAAAGAGAATAAAATACCTAGGAATACAACTTACAAGGGATGTGAAGGACCTCTTCAAGGAGAACTACAAACTGCTGCTTAAGGAAATAAGAGAGGACACAAACAAATGGAAAATCATTCCATGCTCATGGATAGGAAAAATTGATATTGTGAAAATGGCCATACTGCCCAAAGGAATTTATAGATTCAATGCTATCCACATCAAGCTACCATTGACTTTCTTCACAGAATTAGAAAAAACTACTTTAAATTTCATATGAAACCAAAAAGGAGCCTGCATAGCCAAGACAATTTTAAGCAAAAAGAACAAAGTTGGAGGCATCACACTACCTGACTTCAAACTGTACTACATGGCTATGGTAACCTAAATAGCATGGTATTGGTACCAAAACAGATATGTAGACCAATGGAACAGAACACAGTGGTGTTCAGAAATAGCACCACACATCTACAGCCATCTCTGACAAACCTGAAGAAAACAAGCAATGGGGAAAGAATCCTTTATTTAATAAATGGTGTTGGGAAAACTGGCTATCACTCATAAGTGGGAGTTGAACAATGAGAACCCTTGGATACTGGGTGGTGAACATCAGACACTGGGGCCTGTCGGGGGGTGGGTAACTAGGGAGGGATAGCATTTAAGAAAACTGAAACTGGACCCCTTCCTTACAGGGTGGGTTAAATTAACTCAAGGTGGATTAAAGACTAAAATGTAGGACCTAAAACCATAAAAACCAAAGAAAAAAACCTAGTCAATACCATTCAGGACATAGGCATGGGCAAAGACTTCATGGCAAAAACACCAAAGGCAATGGCAACAAAAGCCAAAACTGACAAATGGGATCAAATTAAACTAAAGAGCTTCTGCACAGCAAAATAAATTACCATCAGTGAACAGGCAACCTACAGAATAGGAGAAATTGTTTGCAGTCTATCCGTCTAACAAAGGGCTAATATCCAGAATCTACAAAGAACGTAAACAAATTTACAAAACCCCCACAACATCATCAAAAACTTGGTGAAGAATATGTACAGACACTTCTCAAAAGAAGACATTTATGTGACCAACAAATATATGAAAGAAACCTCATCATAACTGGTCATTAGAGAAATGCAAATCCAAGCCACAATGAGATACCATCTCATGCCAGTTAGAATGGTGATCATTAAAAAGTCAGGAAACAACAGATGCTGGAGAGAATGTGAAGAAATAGAAATGCTTTTACACTGTTGGTGGGAGTATAAATTAGTTTAACTATTGTGGAAGCCAATGTGGCAATTCCTCAAGGATCTAGAACCAGATATACCATTTGACCCAGCAATCCCATTACTGAGTATATACCCAAAGGAATATAAATCATTCTGCTGTAAAGACACATGCAGACATATATTTATTGCAGAAGTGTTAGTAATAGCAAAGACTTGGAACCAACCCAAATGCCCATCAGTGATAGACTGGATAAAGAAAATGTGGCACATATACACCATGGAATACTATGAAGCCATAAAAAAGGATGATTTCATGTCCTTTGCAGGGACATGGATGAAGCTGGAAACCATCATTCTTGGCAAACTAACACAAGAACAGAAAACCAAACACTGCCTGTTCTCACTCATAAGTGGGAGTTGAACAATGAGAACCCATGGATACAGGGAGGTGAACATCAGACACTGGGGCCTGTCGGGGGGTGGGTAACTAGGGAGGGATAGCATTAAGAGAAATGCCTAATGTAGATGTCAGGTTGATGGGTGCAGCAAACCCCCATGGCACATGTATACCTATGTAACAAACCTGCATATTCTGCACATGTATCCCAGAACTTAAAATGTCCAATTTTAACAAAAAAATCTAAGACATGCAAAGAAAGAGAAAAGAATGGCTCATACATACATAGGGAGAAAAGCAGTCAAAAGCAGCTTCCCCTTAGGAAGCCCAGATGCTGAAATTTATTTAGAGAAAGACTTTAAATTAGTCATTTTAAGTATGTTCAAAAAACTAAAGGAAACTATGTCTAAACAACTAAAGGAAAATATGAGAGCAGTGTCTCATCAAATACAGCATATTAATAAAAAGAAATAATAGCCTGTAATCCCTGCATTTTGGGAGACTGAGGTGGGTGGATCACCTGAGGTCAGGAGTTTGAGACCAACCTGGCCAACATGGTGAAACCCCATCTCTACTAAAAGTACAAAAATTAGCTGGATGTGGTGGTGCATGCCTGTAATCCCAGCTACTCAGAAGGCTGAGATTGAAGAATCACTTGAAGACAGGAGGCAGAGGTTGCAGTGAGCTGAGATGTACCACTGTACTCCAGCCTGAGCAATGGAGTGAGACTACATCTCAAAGAAAGAAATGGCAAATAAAAACCAAATAGAAATTCTGGAGTTGAAAAGTAAAATAGCTGAAATGAAAACTTTACTAGATGGAATCAATGGTATTTAAGAAGACAGAAGAATCAGGAAACTTGAAGAAAAATCAGTGAATTTGAGATTATATGATCTGAGGAACAGAATGAAGAAAAGTAAACAGCCTCAGAAACCTGTGGGGAACCATGAAATGCACCAAAGTAATGTTTAATAGGAATCTCAAGTGGAGACAGAAAGAGAAAGAATATTTGAAAAGCTAATGCCTGAAATCTTATCAAATTTGATGAAAAACAGCAATCTATACATCTAAGAAGCTCAGGGAACTCCAAATATGATAAACTAAAAGGGATCCACACCTAGACACATCCTAATCAAACTGTCAGAAGACAAAGGCAGAAACTTTTTTTTTTTTTAAAATTTGGAGTCTCACTCTGTCACCCAGGCTGGAGTGCAATGGCTAGATCTCTGCTCATTACAACCTCCACCTCCTGGTTTAAGCAATTCTCCTGCAAAGGCACAATCTTAAAACAGCCAAAGAGAAGCAACTCCTCTTGTACAAGGGATTCTTGATAAGATTAACAGTTGTATTCTCATTCACACCATGGGATACAGAAGACAGTGGGATGACATTTTCAAAGTGCTGAAAGGAAAAGATGTTCATTTTTTGTCAAGAATTCTGTATCCCTCAAAAATGAAAAAGTAATATTTAGGTAAACAAAAGCTGAGAGACTTTTCCACTAGCAGATCTGTCCTACAAGAAATACCAAAGGAAGTCCTTCAGGCTGAAATAAAAGGATGCTAGTCAATATCTCAAATTCATATGAAGAAATAAGGAGTATTAGTAAAGGTTACTGCATAAGTAAATATACAAGACAATATAATAAATGTAGTTTTGTTTATAACTTTTTTCTCCTATCTGATTTAAAAGACAACTGAGTAAAGCAATGATTATAAACCTGTGTTAATGAATATACAACGAAGATGTAATTTGTATGATAATAGCAGTGCAAGGGAAGGGGGAAGTAATTGGCTATATATGAGCAATGATTTTATGTTTATGTGCCCCTAAAATTCATATGTTGAAGTTCTAACCCCCAATATGACTATATTTGGAGATAGGGCCTATGAAGAAGTGATAAAGGTTAAATGAGATCTTAGAGGTGGGGCCTTAGTTAAATAGGAATTAGGGAGGAAAAGATACCAAAAGTCTTTCTCCACCATGTTAGGACAAAGCAAGAAAGTAGTCATCTGGAAGCCAGAAAGAGAACCCTCACCAGCAACTGAATTAGCTGCCTGAATTAGCTGCCACCTTGATCTTGGACTTCCCAGGTTTCAGAATTATGAAAAATAATTTTTTATTGTTTAAACCACCAAATTTGTGGCATTTGGTTTTGCAGTCCAAGGAAACTAAGACATTGTTGTAATTAAGTTAGTATTAATAATCTGAATTAGATGTTTCTAAAATAAGATGAAATTGTAATCCCCAGGGCAATCATGAAAAAAAAACAACTAAAAAAAAAAAAGTAAAAGAAATGACCAGGGAATTAAGATGACACACTAGAAAATACTTTTTTTTTTTTTTTTTTTTTTGGATACAGGGTCTCACTTTGTCACCTAGGATGCAGTGCAGTGTTGCAAGCATGGCTTAGTGCAGCCTCAATCTCCAAGGTTCAAGCTATCCTCCCACTTCAGCCTCCCAAGTAGCTAGGACTACAGCTGTGTGCCATCCCACCCAGCTAATTTTTAAAGATTATTTTTTGTAAAGATGGGTTTTCAGCATGTTGCCCAAGCTGCTCTTGAACTCCTGAGCTCAAGCAACCTATCTGCCTCAGCCTCTCAAAGTGCTGGGGTTATAGGCATGAACAACTGCACTGATAAAAATACATATTTAATGCAAAACAGGCAGTAATGGAGGAACAAAGACACAAAAAAGAAGACATATATATAAAACAACACAATGACAGATGTAAATTATACCAATTGCAATTTTTATGACATTAGTTAAATTAAGTGGAAATAGACTAAACAAACTAATTGAAAGTTAGAGATTGTCCGACTGGATTAAAAAATAACATGCAACTATATACTGTCTATAAAAGACACACTTTTGATTCAAAGACACAACAAGGATAAAAGTAGAAGAATGGAAAAAGACATACCATATAAACAGTAACCAAAAGAGACCTGTAGGTAATTATATCAAGCACATACACACACACACACAAACACACACACACACACAAACCCAGTATTTAAGAAAAAAAAATTGTTATTAAAAGATGAAGAGCATTTTATAATAAAAGAGTCAATCCATCAGAAATATAACAATCATAAACACCTACACACCTAACAATAGGGCCCCAAAATACATGAAACAAAACTGCCTGAATTGAAGTGATAGATAATTCAACAATAATACTTGGAGTCTTCTAAACCCTGCTTTCAATAATGAATAGAACAATTAGAAGATTGCCAAGGAAACAAAAACTTTGAATGACGCTGTAAACCAATTAGACCTAAAAAATACCCATAGAACACTCCACCCAATAACAGAAGAATATACATTCTTCTGAAGTGCACATGGAGTATTCTTCAGAATAAACCATATATTACGCATAAAACAAGTCTCAACAAACTTAAAATAGTTGAAATCATACAAAATATGTTTTCTGATTTCAATGGAATATTAAAAATCAATAACCAAAAGAAAGTCGGAAAACTCACAAAAATAAACATTGCATCAAAGAATAAATTAAAGATTAAGGAATACTGTGAGTTGAATTAAAACAAAAACACAACATACTAATACTAATGAGATGAGCTAAAATAATTTTTAGAGGGAAGTGTATAGCTGTAAACACCTGTATTAAAAAGAAGAAAAGTCCCAAATTAATAACCTAACTTTGCACCTTGAGAAACTAGGAGGGCAAACTAAAGTCAAAGTAAGCAGAAGGAAGAAAATAATAAACATTAGAATAGTAGTAAGTAAAATAGTGGAAAAATAATAGAGAAAACCAATGAAACCAAAAGGGAATTCTTTGAAAAGATCAGCAAAATTGAATAACTGCTAACTATACTGTTCAAGAAAAAATAAGGGAAGAATCAAATTACTAAAATAAAGAGTGAAAGAGGGGGCATTTCCATTGACTTTACAGAAATAAAATGGGTTATTAGGGAGTCGTTTGAACAACTGTATGCCAATAAATTAGATAACCTAAATGAAGTGGACAAATTCCTAAAAAGATATTAACTCAAAAAGAAATGGAGGCTGGGCATGGTGGCTTACACCTGTAATCCCAGTACTTTGGGAGGCAGAGGTGGGTGGATCACTTGAGGTCAGCAGTTCAAGACCAGCCTGGCCAACATGGTGAAACCCCATCTTTACTAAAAATACAAAAATTAGCCGGGTGTGGTGGTGTGCACCTGTAATCCTAGGTACTTGGGCAGCTGAGGCAGGAGAGTCACTTGAACCCAGGAGGCGGAGGTTGCAGTGAGCTGAGATCATGCCACTGCACTCCAGTCAAGAGTGAAACTCCACCTCAAAACAAACAAACAAAAAACAAAAGTAAACCAAAATCTTGAATACATACATAACATGTAAGGAGATTGAATTAGTATTCCAAAAAAAAAAAAAAAAAAAGTCCAGATGGCTTACCAAACATTTAAAGAATTAAGACAAATCCTTCTTATACTCTCTCAGAGAAGTGGAAGTGGATAGAACATTTCCCAACTCATTCTAAGAAGCCAGTATTACCCTAATAACAAAACCAAAGACATCTCAATAAAGAAAACTACATATCAATATCTCTTATGAATACAGACAAAAAAATTCTCAAGAAAACACTAGCAAACCAAATCTAGTGATATATAGAAAAGAATTATACATCATGAGTAAATGGGATGTATCTCAGGAATGCAATGTTAGTTGAGTACACACAAATCAATCAGTCACCATATGAATAAAATAAAGGAAAAATATCACACAATCCTTGAAATAGATGCAGAAACAGGATTTGACAAAATTCGACACCTTTCATGATAAAAAATACTCAGCAAATTAAGAATTGAAAACTTCCTCAAACTGTAAAGGGCATCTATGTAAAACCCACAGCTAACTTCATGTTTAATAGTGAAAAATGGAAAGCTTTCTCTGTAAGATCAGGAATGAGACAGGAATATCTGTTCTTACCACTTCTATTCTTCATTGTATTGGAAGATTTAGCCAGGGAAATTAGGTGAGAAAAAGAAATAAATGGCATCTTGGTGAGAAAGGAAAAAGTAAAGCCATCTCTATCTGTAGATCACATGGTCTTGTACAAAGAAAATCCTAAGGCTGTATGAAAGACTTAGGGTTAATAAATGAGTTCAGCAAAGTTATTGGATACAAGATGAACATATAAAAATCAATTGTATTTCTATAGGCTAGAATGAATAATTCAAAAATTAAACTTAAAAAAATTCAATTTATATAGCATAAAAGAATATAATACCTGTACAATACCTGTAGTAAGTACAAGACTTGTACACGAAAACTAGAAATCTTCGTTGAAAAAAATTAAAGATGATCTAAATAAATGGGAAGAAATCCCATGTTGATGGACTGGAATACATAATATTGTTAAGATGGCAGTACTACCCTAATTCATCTATGGATTCAACGCATTCTTTATTGAAACCCAGCTATTATTTTTGTTTCAAAAATTGACAAGCTGATTTTAAAATTTATATTTGTGTTCATATGCAAATGCAAAAGACAGAGTAGCCAAAACAATCTTGAAAAGGCAGAACAAAGTTGGAAGACTCACACTTCCAGATTTTAAAACTTACTCCAAAGCTACAGTAACCAAAACAGTGTGGTACTGACAAAAGGATCAACATATAGATTCAATGGAGTAGAATCGAGAGTCCAGAAGTAAGCCAATCCATTTATGGGTCAATTGATTTTTTTGACATGGGTGTCAATTCAACAGGGGAAAGAATACTCTTCTCAACAAATGGTGCTGGGATATTCACACGTGAAATAATGAAATTGGGCTGGGTGCGGTGGCTCACACCTGTAACTCTAGCAATTTGGGAGGCTGAGGCAAGTGGATCACATGGGGTCAGGAGTTCAAGACCAGCCTGGCAAACATGGTGAAACCCTGTCTCTACTAAAAATATAAAAATTAGCCTGGTGTGGTGGTGCGTGCCTGTAATCCCAGCTACTCAAGAGGCTGAGGCAGGAGAATCACTTGAACCCAGGAGGTGGAGGTTGCAGTGAGTTGAGATTGTGCCACTGCACTCTAGCCTGAGCGACAGAGTGAGAATCTGTATCAAAAAAAAAAAAAAAAAAGATGAAGTTTGACCTCTTCCTTCACATCACATACAGAAATAAATCTAAATGTACCAAAGACCTAAACATAAGGACTAAACTATGAAATTCTTAGAAGAAAATATAGGTATGAATCTTCATGACCTTGGATTAGGCAATATTTTCTAAAAAATGACATCAAGACTAGGCACAGTGGCTCACACCTGTAATCCCAGCACTTTAGGAGTCCAAGACAGATCACTTGAGGTCAGGAGTTGGAGACTAAGCTGGCCAACATGGTGAAACCCCGTCTCTACTAAAAATACAAAAATTAGCCAGGCCTGGTGGTATACACCGATAATCCTAGCTACTCAGGAGGTTGAGGCTGGAGAATTGCTTGCACCCAGGAGGGAGAGGTTGCAGTAAGCCAAGATCATGCGACTGCACCAGCCTGCGCAACAGAACAATACTCCATCTCAGGCACACACACACACACACACAAACACACACACACAAGACACCAAAAGCATAACCAACAAAAGAAAAAAATAAATTAGACTTTATCAAAATTAAAAGCTTTTGTGCGTAAATGATACTATCAATCAAGTGAAAAGAAAACCCATAGAGTCTTAGTCCATTTTGTGTTACTTCAAAAGAATATCTAAGATGGGGTAACTTATAAAGAAAAAATGGTTTATTTGGCTCACAATTCCGATGTCTGGAGAAGTTCAAGATTGGGCATCTGGTGAGGGCCTCAGGCTGCTTCCACTCATGGTAGAAAGTGAAAGGGAGCCAGCATGTGCAGAGGTCACATGGTGAGAGAGGAGGTGGTGGGAGATGCCAGGCTTTTTTTGTAAAATTATTTTTTAAAATTTTATTCATTCGTAAATAAGTTTTGAGATACATGTGCAGGATATGCAGGTTTGTTACATAGGTGTATTACCTGTGGCCAGGCTCTTTTTAACAATGAATAGAGTGAGAACTCAGCCCTGAGAGAGGGCATTAATCTATTCATGAGGAATCCCATGATCCAAACACCTCTATTAGACCCACCTCCAATGCTGGGGATTAAATTTTAATACAAAGTTTGTAAGGAACAAGAATCCAAATCACAGCACATAGAATGAGAGAAAATATCTGCAAATCATATATCTGATAAAGTTCTAAAATCCAGAATAAATAAAGAACTTTACAACTCAATAAGATCAAAAGTGAGTAAAAGATTTTAATAGACATTTCACAAAAGAAGATATAGAAATGATCAATGAGCACATGGAACAATGCTAAGCATTATTATTCATTAGCAAAATGCAAATCAAAACCACAATGCGATACTATTTTACACCAACTAAGATGGCTAAAGTTTAAAAAAAGATAATAATATGTGTTTGTGAAGGTGTGGAGACATTGGAACACTGGTGGGATCATAAAACGATGTGGCTGCTTTGGAAAACAGTTTGGGAGTTCCTGAAAAAGTTAAGCATGTAGTTAATATGTGACACAACAATTTCACTTCTAGGTATATACCTTAGAGAACTGAAAACATGTCCACACAAAAACTTGTACATAGATGTTCACAGCAGCATTATTTCTAATAAAGTGAAAATAAACCAAATGCCTAATTGCTGAATAGATAAACAAAATGTGACATATCTCTACCATGGAATATTATTCAGCCACAAAAAGGAATGAAGTACTGATACATTCTACAGCATGGATGAACCTTAAAAAGATTACACTAAGTAAAAGAAGCCAATCATGAAAGGCCACCTATTATGTGATTCCATTTATATGAGATGTCCAGAATAGGCAAATTTATACAGGTATTAAGTATTTATGGCTATCAAAGGCTCCTGAGAGTGGGAAATGAGGAGTGACTGCTGAAGAGTATGGATTTTCTTTTTGGGTCATGAAAATGTTCTGGAATTAGCTACTGTCTGTAGGTAGTTGTATAGATAGGATTGTACAATTTTGCGAATATATTAAAAGGAACTAAATCTAATGCTTATAAAAAGGCAAATGAATAAAAAATATGAATGAAAGGGAAGGTGAAGTTGAATATTAATAACACATAGAACCAAATATTGAGTCTAGCATTAACCACCAGTGCAGCAGAATGTTGCGTCGAGGGTAAACCATAAGTAGAGGAGAATGTGGCATCAACTATTAACAGTGAGCGGAGCAGCACGTTGAATCTAGCATAAGGAAATAAAGCAGAACATTATGTCTGCTGTTATAATTGCACACAGCAGAATGTGTTGTCAGGTGTTAATAGTTATCAGAAAATGTGGATTCAAGCATTGGTAGTGAATGCAGTAGAATTTGAAGTCTAGTGTGAATGGTGCAGAGAGCATATTGTCAAGTTTTGTTGTACGGGTGAATAGAGGAGTGTGGTGTCTACTGATGGCAAGTGAAACAGAATGTTGTGTCTCACATTAAAAGTTAATGGAACAGTCAGTGTCACGAAAAACAAAAAACAGCGGGGAGATTGTTCTAGGTTAAAAGAGACAAAATAGAGCAACCATGTGCAATATAAACTGGAGTCTTGATTGGATCCCTCGTCATATTTTCTGATGACTTTTTGAAAAGTGGGAGAATTTAAATAAAGGTTCTGTATTAGATGATATTATTGAATTATTTCAAATCAAATTATTTCTAAGTCAATAATAATTATTGAATTAATGTTAAATTTTAAAGATGTGATAATGTCATTGCGATTCTCCTTCTTTATTTTGAGGCGAATTGACATTTCTGTGTTGATTCAGCAAAAATTGCATCTACCTACCTACCTGCCCATCAGTCTATGTATTCATCCATCCACCTATATAGAGAAAGTATATGTGGCAAAATGATAACTGGTGAATCTGGGTAAAGGGTATGAATATGAATATGAATCTGGGTAAAGAGTGTTTATTGTATATTCTTTCAACTTTTATATATCAAAACAGAATGTTAAGCAGCATTAATAGGAAACGGTGCAAAACATTATTTTTAGCAGAAGGCTAAAGGAAGCAGAATATGGTTTCTGGCTTTAATAGTAGAGCAGGACATTGTGTCTATTGTTGAGTGAATAGAGCAGAATGTGACTCAAACAATAATAGTGAATGTGGTAGAATGCAGCATGTATCATTAAAAGAGTGAAGTAGAATGAAGCATCGATGATTAATAGTGAAGGGAACAGAATGTTAAACCTCAGCTAAGGGTAAATGGAGGAGTATATGGTGTCTAGCATTAATAATAAGTGAAATGAAACATTATGTTTAGTGTTAAAAGTGAATTAAGTAATCCCAGCACTTTGAGAGGCCAAGGCGGGTGGATCACGAGGTCAGGAGTTCAAGACCAGCCTGGCCAACATAGTGCAACCCTGTCTCTAGTAAAATTACAAAAATTAGCTGGGCATGGTGGTACATGCCTGTAATCCCAGCTACTCGGGAGGCTGAGGCAGGAGAATCACTTGAACCTGGGAGGTGGAGGTTGCAGTGAGCCGAGATCATGCCACTGCCCTCCAGCTTGGGCAACAGAGTAAGACTTCATCTCAAAAAAATAAAAAGTGAATTAAGCAGAATGCAAGGTCTAGTGTTGACAGTGAAGGGAACAGAAGGTTGTACTGATTGTAAGGGTGACTGGAAGAAAAATAGTGCCTGGTGTTAGTAATGAATGAAGTGGGATGCTGTGTCTGGTGTTAGAGGTGAATGGAACAGAATGTTGTGTCTAGCATAAGGGTGAATGGAGCAGAATGTGTATCTGACATTAACAGCAGAATGCTGTGTCTAGTGTTGATAATGAATGAAGCAGAATATGGTTTAGGAGTTAACAGCAAATGTGGTGTTTAACACTAGAAATGTAAGAATCAAATTGAAGTGTGTCCAGAAAAGGGTTAATAAAACAGGCCTGAGGCTGCTATCTTAGGAAGGGCCTCCTGCAAGTTTGCCTCTTGGATGGCATCTGGGAAGCTGGATTTTGGGAATATTCCTACTTTCCCTAACTGATGAGGCTGGCTCACTGCGCCTGGATTGTACAAACAATCTGGTTCATGCTGAACAATCTGCTTTCCTTTTGGGCGTCTGGAATTTTGGCACATGCTAGGCAGAGGGTGCTGATGTGACCAGCTCCCAGTTAAAACATGGCACACTGAGCCTCAAATGAATCATAGAACAGTCTCTGTTTTTCTTTTTCTTTCTTTCTTTCTTTCTTTCTTTTTTTTTTTTTTAAGACAGAGTCTCACTTTGTTGGCCAGCCTGGAGGGCAGTGGCGTGATCTCGGCTCACTGCAACCTCCACCTCTCTGGTTCAAGTGATTCTCCTGCCTCAGCCTCCCGAGTAGCCAGGATTACAGGCACACGCCACCATGCCTGGCTAACAGTTTCTGTTTTTCTGTCTTTTTGGGCAGAAACATAGCATACACGTCTGCATTGTTGTTGCTGGAGTAAGAGTGCATACTTTGTGACCCCTCATGGGAGGGAGAGAGTAAGGAAGCCTGCACATGGATTCCTCTAGTCTCTGCCTATGTCCTTTCCCCCGATGAGCCAGCTGTGGAGAATGTGTTGCTGTAATAAATCTCAGCTGTGGAGAGCCGAGAATGGGAGAAGAGTGGAGTATGTGAGCAGCACAGTGGCCTCCTCTCCTCTCCTCACCTTGCTCTCTTGGCTTACCTTTACCTACCCACCTGCTCGGCGCCCAGAACACCTTCCACCGCCTCAGCAAGTTCCCACTTAAAGAAAGGCACTAAGCAGGTGTACATGTCCCTGCCTCAGGGTGAGGAAGTCCAGGCCATGTATATCTGAATCCATGGCACTGGAAAAGGACTGCACTGCAAGACCCAGACCCTGGACAGTGAGCCCAAGTGTGTGGAAGAGTTGCCTGAGTGGAATTTCTTTATTTCTTTTTTTTTTTTTTTTGAGATGGAGTTTTTATTCTTGTTGCCCAGGCTGGAGTGCAATGACACGGTTTTGGCTCACTGCAACCTCCGCCTCCTGGGTCTAAGTGATTCTCCTTCCTCAGCCTCCTGAGTAGCTGGGATTACAGGTGTGTGCCACCACACCCAGCTTATTTTTTGTATTTTTAGTAGATGGGGTTTCATTATGTTGGCCTGGCTGGTCTTGAACTCCTGACCTCAGGTGATTCACCTGCCTTGGCCTGCCAAGGTGCTGGGATTACAAGTGTGAGCCACTGTGCCTGGCCTGGAATTTTGATGGCTCTAATATTTTACAGTCTGAAGGCTCCAACAGTGACATGTGTCTCATGCCTGCTGCCATGTTTTGGAACTCTTTCAGTAAGGGCCCTACAAGCTGGTGTTCTGTAAAGTTTTCAAGTACAACTGAAAGCCTGCAGAGACCAATTTGAGGCACACCTGTAAATGGATAATGGACATCGTGAGCAACCTGCACCCCTGGTTTAGCATGGAGCAGGAATATAGCCTCGTGGGGGCAGATGGGCACCCCTTTGGTTGGCCTTCCAGTAGCTTCCTGGGACCCCAGCATCCCCGTTATTGTAGTGTGGGAGCAGACAAAGCCTATGGTAGGGACATCATGGAGGCTCATTACAGGCCTGCTTGTATGCTGGAGTCAAGATTGTGGAGACTAATGCCAAGGTCATGCTTGCCCACTGGGAATTTCAAATCAGACTCTCTGAAGGAATCAGCATGGGAGATCGCCTCTGGGTGGCCTGTTTCGTTTTGCATCATGTATGTGAAGACTTTGGAATGACAGCAACCTTCGATCCTAAGCCTATTCCTGGGAACTGGAATGGTGCAGGCTGCCATACCAACTTTAGCACCAAGGCCATGTGGGAGGAGAATGGTCTGGAGTACATTGAGGAGGCCATTGAGAAACTAAGCAAGTGGCATCAGTACCACATCCACACCTCTGATCCCAGGGAGGCCTGGACAATGCCCGATGCCTAACTGGGCTCCATGAAACTTCCAACATCAACAACTTTTCTGCTGGTGTAACCAATTGTAGCCCCAACATGTGCATTACCTGGACTGTTGTCCAGGAGAAGAAGCGTTACTTTGAAGACTGTCACCCTGCCCCTCGCCAACTGTGACCCTTTTAACGGTGACAGAAGCCCTCATCCATACGTGTCTTCTCAATGAAACCAGTGATGTCCTTCCAGTACAAAAACTAAGTGGACTAGACATCCAGCCATCAAACCCCTCCTAGTTCTTTATCCCACTCCAACTCTTTCCCCTCTCCTAGTTGTTCCAATTGTAACTTGAAGGGTGGAATATCAAGGTCTTTTTTAATTCAAAAAATAAAAATATCTTAGCTGTGAATACAACTTTATGCTGAGTCCTATGAATCTTTCTATCTAATCTCTGGATATGGGGTTAATGTTGGAGATCCCTGACACACAGTATTTACTATTAATAGTGAAAAGAGCAGAATGTTGTACTTAGCTCTAAAAGTGAGTGGAGGAGAATTTGAAGTTAAGTGTTAAAAGTAAATGAAGCAGAATGTGTGTCTAGTGTTGGTAGACAGTGGAGCAGAATGTGGCGTCTGGCAACTCGTATTGAACCATAATGTTGAGTCTGGTAGAAGGTTTGATGGATCAGAAAACTGTAGAACCTGCAAAGATCTGCAGGATCCTGCAAAGTATAGTACATAAATAAGTAGTGAATAATTCCTTTGCTTTCCATGTTTTAGGCAGGGCAAGATACTGTCCTTATTTGTCCAGGTGTTCTATGCTCTTGGGCAATGGGACTTACCTTGGGTAGAGATGCTCGAGAACCAGAGCTCTGGGTGGTCATGGTGAGCACAGTAGTGATACCTAGGCCCACACGAGCAGGTGCAGCATCCATGTTGATCCAGAAGGAGATCCATGACAGGATGACGATGAGCAGGCTGGGAATATACATCTGAATCAGGTAGTAACCCATCTGCCGCTCCAGATGGAACCGGGCCTCAATGCAGGTGAATTTACCTGCAAGAAATTACAGTGAGAAGGCAGTGTAGCTGGATGAATAGGACCAAAAGCTTTAGGGTTAGAACAACCTTGGCTGGCATTCTGGTCCAGTCTCATACTCCCTGTGTCCTTAGACAAGTATTTGAATTGTTCTGTATATGTTTGTCATGTATAGTAAACTGGGGATAATAATAATAATAATACCTCCTTCATATAGTTACTTACATAGTTAATGTGAGGATAAAATTAGATGATTCTTATGAAAAGCTTAGCACAGTCCTCATACATTATAAATGTTCTGGATTGTCATTTGCCATAATTACCATCGTCAGCATCATCATCATCAACAGCATCAATATTGTGTTGCTGAGAATGGGCCTAAGTGGCACTTTCTCTACCTTTCTGCCAGTAATCTTCCCAAAATATGACTTGATTCTGTTATTTCCTCTTCTAAAACTTTTGGTCCCATCCTTCTTTCCTCATACAAGGCAGTTCTCATTACCTACAGGAAAAAGTTCAAACTCTTTAGCCTGCCCTTTATAGTCAAGCTCTAAACAGTCTTTCTGTCCCCTTCCCCATCACTCTTCACCCTAATCATGACTCCCTACATGCCATCCCTTGCCTTGAGCATGCCCTGAACTTTCATGTTTCTGAGCTTCTGATCTTGCTCATCCCTTTGCCCAGAATGCCCTTGTTCCTTCCCACAACCAGCCAAAGAAATCTTCCTTCTCCTCCATGGCAGTATAAATGTGAGCAGCATTCCTTCTCCTCCAGGCAGAATGCTGCTTTTTTTCCTGTGTTCTTTGAACCCTGTTCACATGATCTTCAGAGCATTTAAGGCATAATACAGTGAATGAGTGGGCAAGTCAGTCTCTCTCTCTCTTTCCCTCTGTCTTCTGCACTAGACTAGGCAGCTTGTCTCCTCCCTGTCTGTATATCCCTGGAACTGGGATGGAGCTAGTCCTAGGGTGGGGTCTTAGTTCCTGTCTACCGAAGCACAATAGCTGGGGAATTTCCTGAAGCTCCTTGGACTCTAAGCTCCATATAGGCAGGGTCTTGTCAGCCTTTTCTCCTTGCATCCATAGGGTCTAGCACAGAACTCAGGCCTTACTAAAATGAACATGGTGAAGAGCAAATGAAATGAATGAGAATATGCTATGTACATTTAGGCTGTTTCCATATCTTGGCTATTGCGAATATTACTGCAGTGAACATGGGAGTGCAGATGTGTCTTTGAGATACTGATTTCATTTTCTTTGGATATGTATCTAGAAGTGGGATTGCTAGACCATAAAATATTTCTCAATGGATGAATGGATAAAATGAAACATTATTCAGCCTTAAAAAAGAAGGAAATTCTGCCATTTGTGACACTGTGGATGAAGCTAGAGGACATTTTTATATTAAGTGAAATAAGCCAGACACAGAAAGACATATATTGCATGATCTCACTTACATGTGGAATCTAGAATAGTCATACTTATAGAAGCAGAAAATAGAATGGTGGTTGCTAGAGGCTGAGGGATGGGGGAAATTGGGAGATGTTGGTCAAAGGGTACAGAGTTTCAGTTATGCAAGGTAAATAAGTTCTGGAGATCTAATATACAGCTATGTGACTAGAATTAACAGTACTGTCCTGTATACTTGAAATTTGCTACGAGGGTAGATCACCTTTTCACTTTTTTTTTTTTTGAGATAGAGTCTTTAAAAAAAAGCCCAGGTTGGAGTGCACTGGAACCATCTCAGCTCACTGAAGTCTCCATCTGCCAGGTTCAACCGATCTCCTGTCTCAGCCTCCAAAGTAGCTGGGATTACAGGCTTGTGCCACCATACCCAGCTAATATTTTTTATTTTTATTTTTAGTAGAGACCATGTTGGTCAGACTGGTTTCAAACTCCCGGCCTCAAGTGATCCAACTGCCTTGGCCTCCCAAAATGCCAGGATTCAAGCGTGAGCCACCACGCCTGGCCTTTTTTTCCCCCCCACATTTTAAGAGTTTTAAAATATATTCTTAATATTTGACCCCTATCAGATTTATGATTTACAAATATTTTCTCCCATTCTGTGGGTTCTTTATCTTCACTATGTGTCCTTTGATGCACACAAGCTTTTAATATTTATGAAGTCAAATCTATCTGTTGTTTTTTCATTGTTGCTTGTGTTTTTGATGTCATATCTAAGACTCTATTGCCAAATCTAAGATTATGAAGATTTGTCCTCATGTCTTCTTCTACAAGTTTTATCATTTTAGCTTAATCTAGGTCTTAAAGAGTGTAGATCTTTAGTGTTCTTATCAGGCATACGACACACACACACAGACACACACACACACACACACACACACACACACTGAGAAGTATGTAAGGTGATGGATATGCTACTTAGCTTGAGTGTGACAATTATTTCACAATGCATATATATATATATATATACATATATATATCAGAACATCATGTTGTGCACCTTCAATATACACAATTGTTATTGGTCAGTTGTACCTTAAGAAAGCTAAAAAGAAAGAAGAAAAGAAAATGCTCTATAAAGAGTAAAAGACTTCGTATGTGAAGGTCAGTTGTGGTAATTTGACTTGGGAGTCATTACTTTCACTGCTGCTGTGGGAATACCATTAATGCTCAAGGGACGAAGAGAGTATCTTTGGAGGTTCTGAAACAACTCTGAGGTGACTCAAAACGAGGCAGCTGCCCAAGCCAGACCATAGCCCAGGGTGCCTGCACTTTCACTGGGCTTTCTACTTGCACCAGAGCCTACGATAGTTTCTCTCAATCCCTCTCTTTCACCTTCTCCTCTCGCTGGCCTTCCATGCCTCTCTACTTTATGCAGCTAGGTACAGATCCCAGCTTCCTACCCATCCTTCCAGTTGCTGTACCAACCGACTGACTTTCTTCCTCCGTGCTTTTATGAGCTTGTTCTCAGCCTGAGACAGGGCATGCAAAGCCAGTCTTGATCCGGCCCCAGTCATCCAGATATTCAATCTTCCAAAAAGGCATGGGAGATAGAGAGCTGAGCTACACCATTGTGGCTTCTCTGCCTTCTCATAGCTCACAGGCTAGTGAACCCTTTCTAGCTATTTACTAACCTTCAGTGCCACTTCTAAGCTCCCTCTTGCTGAGGTCTATTGTGAGCATTCTCTCTACTTTTGCTCTACTGGAAATGCCAGTTCCTCTGTGACAGAGACTACTAGGTGTCTTCCCAATATCAGTTCTTCATTTCTATCTTAGAAATAGGATCCATTCCACTACCTGGAATAATGACTGTATTTACCAGCTTCCCTGGTAATTAGGTACAACCAATTACCTTAACTTACTCTTAAACTACTCACTTCAGGACTCACAGGAAGAGAATATCAGAGCCACTTTTTTGTTTCAGAACCTATTCTCTTAACCACTAGGTAATAAATACAGAGCTGTTCCCATCATGGGTACTTCATAAGATCTGTTGAGTCAATGACTGAATGTGTTTGAAACGACCTCCGGTCCTGGTTGTGGGGTGGGATCTGAGGAGGATGGCCTTTGTACCTACCTGTGTTGTAATGCTTGGTGCAGTATCTCAAGTCCTTCTCTTCCTTCAAGATAAACTGGGGCAGAGTTAGTCCATCTGCCACCTGCACGGCTCCCTGCTCCTGCCACTCAAAGATGAGGTCATTCATGGTATATCCAACTGGGATGGGATCAGAAGAAGGTTGGTTAGGGTTAGAGACTGAGAGACATCAGACACTTGATGGAACTTGTGAGACCATGTTGCTTTTTTTTTCCTCTCAAGGGAGGTAAAAACTGGTTAATTTTTATATCTACATCATAGCCCTTCCACCTCTCATCCCAACTTTCTGCATTAGCTCGTCCTGTTGTTTCCCCCCTCACTCCCATGGTGAAATGC
Source organism: Cacajao melanocephalus (assembly GCA_963573385.1). NCBI lineage: Eukaryota > Metazoa > Chordata > Mammalia > Primates > Pitheciidae > Cacajao > Cacajao melanocephalus. Next base: position 60,057 of record CAUYLG010023538.1, on the reverse strand, counting down.
AGTTGATATCTGCTATTTTCACCTGCACACTATCCTTGCTAACCTCCTCTTTTGCTCACAGCAGATATTCCTCTGCGGAACGGGGTAGGAGGGGGAAGGTGTGAAATGGTGACTCAAGCTAGGCCAGACCATGCCCCAGCACTTCAGTCACTCTTGAGTGAGGTAACAAAACTTTCAGAATTGGTTTGTGCTGATTCCCCTCATGGGTAGTACTCCAAGGAAATGGTCCATTAGTTCCTGTTGCCTAAGTGCTCTGCCTTGGTTTCTGTATTTTTAAGTTAGTCAGATTGGTTTCTCTGTTTGCAATCAAAGGAGTCAGCTATCCAATCTGTTAAAATCCTGGTCCTCCATAAAGTCTACTCCAATACCCTCTCTCCTTCTCCATCAGAAGGAAGCGTTCTTTCTGCCACGAGACCACAGTGCTTTGTACTTCTAACAACACACCAATCACTTGCCGCCCTTTGTTAGAGTTGTTTGTGCAGTCAGTTGTTTACCTCCCCTGCTGGAGTGAACATCTTGTGGGTTCAAGGACCATGGCTTATTCAAGCCATTTCTTTTCCATTCACATTCACTACAGATGTGGAACAATGATCCATTGGAGAATGTGCTGGCTCCAAAACATGTGGGCCTCAGTCAGGCCACGTGAGGGAAGTTGTATTTCTAATTTTCTAAAAGCAAAGTCCTTCATCAAATATTTTGGGTTATTACAGTAATCTCCTGGGGTCTAGTGGTTAGGAGAAGCTGTGTGGGAATTTCTGCCTGTCCCATGGGTAAAAGGGAGCCTGGTTCTTTCTAGTGGACTCATGGAAGACACTCACAGCTTTCCAGTTGCATGATACATGTCTGGACATCCATAGGGAAATTCTTCAAGTCCATGGGGCAGGCCAGTGTCAGGGTGATTCTAGGAAGAGAAGGGAATTGAATGATGCAGGATCCACATATCAGGGAGGCTCTGCCTCTATTCTAGTTATTAATAGAAAATCAGTTGTCCAGGGTAGGGAAAGAAGGTCAGGGAACTTGTGTTTGTTTATTTATTTATTTTTGAGAGATAAGATCTCTCTTTGTGGCCCAGGCTGGAGTGCAATGGTGCAATAATGGCATGCTGCAGCCTCAACTTCGCCTCAGCCTCTAGAGTAGCTGCAACTATAGGCACATGCCACCATGCCTGCTAATTTTTAAAAAAATTTTTGGGCTGGGCACGGTGGCTCACACCTGTAATTCTAGCACTTTGGGAGGCCAAGGCAGGTGGATCACAAGGTTAGGAGATTGAGACCAGCCTGGCTAACATGGTGAAACCCCGCCTCTACTAAAAATACAAAAAAAGAAATTAGCTGGGCATGGTAGTATGTGCCTGTAGTCTCAGCTACTCTGGAGACTGAGGCAGGAGAATCACTTGAACCCGGGAAGTGGAGGTTGCAGTGAGCTGAGATCATGCCACTGCACTTCAGCTTGGGTGACAGAGCAAGGCTCCATCCCCCACCCCCCCAAATATTTTTTTTTGTAGAGACAGGGGTGGTCCAGGCTGGTCTCAAACTCCCAGGCTCAAGCATTTCTCCCACATCAGCCTCCCAGCTGTGAGCCACAGTGCCCAGCCGCGACATGATTTTTACATATAGAAAGCCCTGACAATTACACACACACGTACAAACTGTCAAAGCAAATAAAGGAATTTAATAAAACCGAAGGATAAAAAATCCACAAGGAGTTGCAGCAGAGAGTGGTGGGAAGCAGAGTGTGGCCAGCTGCTTTGGGGACCTGCAGACCCTCTGGCCTTGGGCATGCAGATGAACTGGGGGCCCAGGCCTGGCCGCAGCCTCTGTCCTGAAGGCTCCCAGAGCCCTTGCTGTGGCTCCCACTGGCTGGGCCTAGGCCTGAAGCATTAAACCTCTTTTCCCACCCCACCTTGGTGACCTGGTGCCATCTGGTCTCCCAGCCAACTTTGCCCAGCCTAGACAAAGCTCCAGACAGCTGCTGGGATGCAGCACCTTTGGGTGGTGGTGGGTGTGGACAACTTATGTTTACTAAATAAATATATGTGTATTTCCAAGTTCCTGATTGAAAAATGGAGGCTTAGAGAGGTAAAAGTAGGTTGCCTAAAGTGACAAGAGTCAGTGAACTTCAGGGTTTCTCTGGAGTCTATCTGGCCTCTGGACACCTGCCTTTAGCAAGTTGCCTGGAGGCCAGGGGCTGCCCTGCTTCCTTGCTCTTCTGCATAGCCCTCAGGTAGGGACAGAGCTCAGATTTTAAGTTGAGCAGTGCCCATGTGCACCTGCAGCAGGTGTTGCAAGTGGTTCTTGGCCACCTTCTTCACTCATAGGGCTCATCAAAAAGTTATTTCAAAGAGACCTCCTGCCTTTTGGGTGTCCAAACACAGCTAACTCACATCAGTGGGCTCATGCTGAGATCAGCTGGAAAGGGGTGGGCTCCTCAGGAAATTTAGGCTAGCTGTTTATTTTGGTTGTTCAACCCTTACAGAGGCCACAGACTCAGAACCAGAGGGAGTCCCCTCAACAGAATTCAAGGCCTGCAGCTCAAGCTGGGATACAAGACTCCAGCTTGAAAGGCTTTTCCAACATCTGAGTGCCTGCTGCAGGGGATGGAGAAGAAAGGCTTTCGGAGCCCAAACAGCCTTAGATCATCAAGCCAACTACCTCATGTGACAGGTGAGAAACCCAGGGGGCAGAAAGGGATAGGTTGAGAGTCATCTAAGGTCACACAGCAAGCTAATATATCAGCCAGGATTCAAAACCATGTGTCCTGGCCTTTGGATTCTGAGTCCCAGGGTGGGTTTGACTCATGTGTTTGCTGGCAGCACTGCCATCCTGAAAAGCCATCCCTAATATCCTAAGACACCTAATTGGTGGCGTTCCAGTGGAACTGAGCTGACATTTTGGCTGCCTGTGGTGAGGTACACAGTCCTTTGTGAACTTCCTTCCTCCAGCTTACACCCACAGCTCTGGATGTGGGCCCCTTTAAGCACAAGGTTGAAGTAAAGGGGGGAAAATGTAAGGGAGAGGGAGAGGGAGAAGAGGGAAAAGAAGGAAGGAGGGAGAAAGTGAAGAGAAAGTGAATACAATTGAATTTTTACAGATAAAAGCTCCAAAGTGGGGCAGCTGTCACACTGGGTTAATTTCCTGAAGTTGAATGACCTTGGAAACATCACTTTCTGCTGATCTGTCCTTCTATCATGCTGCACCAGGACTTAGCTTCCTAGAAATAGGAAGCTAGCCTGGCAGCAGCAAAATCCAAGCAGGCTGACCTTACCATTCCCCCAGCCAGCTGGGCTAAGTGGTCATTTCCTAAGCCTGTCACTCTTCCAGTCTGGATGTTTACTTGCGGGGGATAAGAGGGTGGGCTCCTGAGTAAGGAAGGCCATGTGAGCCTCAGGTTCCTCCAAGCCTGCCCTTGATGATGAGGTATGTTTCTCTGAAGGACTGGAGCAGGAGGGGAAGATATTTAGGACAAGTGTTCTTTTAAGCTCTTTGAAATAAAAACATATTCATATATTGATCATATATTTGAGTGCCTATTGAATGCCATGCACTGCTGTAGGACTTTGAGAGGGCATCAGATTCACACTAACACAGATTAGAATCTAGGCTCTGCTACTAATAAACTGGAAACTTCAGCAAGTTACTTAAAATTTCTGATCCTCACTTGTCTAACTTGCAAAATGGACATATTAAAACCTGGTTCATGAAGTTATTAGGAGGGCTAGATATAACACACGAAAAGTACCCAGCATAGTTAGTGAATTCTCAATGAATGGTAGCTGCTATTATTACATGAGTAAAGTAATAATAGCGCCTCTTGGTGTTATTTACCTCTTGGATATTGGTAATTTTCCTTATGCCTTAGGAGAGAAGATCAGGGACTTGGTGTGGAGGGGTGGCAACAGACTCTGAAGGCTTTGCCCTAACCAATATCTAAAGGATACTCCACATCTGGAGAAGAAGATCTAAACTCCTAGACCCAATGAAAGATTTGAGGGATAGAGAGATTTTATAGAAGGGATGGAGTAGCCCTGATCTTGACCACAAGCAACACCATCTACCTGGCAGGCTCATTTACTTTGAAGTTACTGTGATTTTCTAGGTTTTATGCTTTAGCTCCTGCTTTTGGTAATCATGTTTGAATACTCTTTCCTATCTTGTTTGATTGAAATGTTGGGTAACTTAAACCCCAGCTTCTCTAGAATGCCTTCGTTGGTCTACTTGGTTGTAATAAACCATTGGCTCCTAGAATAAAATACCCCAAAGCTGATGTCTGAGCATTCAAACTATTCTGCCTAAAGAGAACAATTAATTCTCCAGCAGCGAAGGAAGGATGGGTGGAAGAATTCTGTAGTGTTCCTGCCGGTCCTAGGGCTCATCCTACTCTATTGTAATACCAGCCTTCTATAACTTACTGTGACATATGTTGATTTGTTTGGAAAGGTTTAATAGATGTCATGGAGTCACGTGATACTAGCTTCTAAACTCAGTGCATATTTAATGTTTCTCTGATGGGACTGCCATGTAGTTATTCCACTGAAAGAAAATTCATGAGTCAAATACCCCATGGTATTTTATTCTTACTTACTGAGTGTAAGTTACAGAGCTGGGTCTGCCTATTCTGCAAAGCTGTTGGTTTGCCAGGGCCTGTTCACCTCTGTTTGGCCCCTCTTTTAGGGTCTGCATCCAGAAGGTAGTGGGGCAAGGCAAGTTCTCAGGAGGGAGTGGGAGAACCTGCTCAGAACTCACCTGATGCTGTAGAGGACATTCCCATTCCGGGAGATCCTTAGCAATTTGTTGTCTGTGGTGATTTCATGGAAGTGGGCCCCCTTCTCATTGGCAAAGAACAGGTCAGGTTTCCAGATGGAGTCCAGCATGGATGGGTCCAGGTCCAGAGAGTCGTCAGGGTATTCATTATAGGCCAGGCGGGGGTCGTTCCACTGCTGCCGCAGGAAGATGTTGACCCTATAGTCCTATAGCAAGGAAACAAGGTGAAGGCAGTGTTAGGGCCAAGGACATCAACTTTTGGAGGACCTGTGTGCTTTTGGTCAGTAAAACCTTTTCTGCAGGATGTTATTAAGTGTGGTTGCATCTTATATGGGGGTGAGACATAAAAGGTGTGTATCAGACAAAAACCATGGGAGTCACAATTTCCCCTGAAAATCCTCTAAATGCCTGATAAGGTATATTTAACCCTGAACTGAGATTACACAAATGTCATTCTTTCTTTTGAAAAAAAATTAATCTAAAGAAAAGTTCAAAGATGTATGTAATAACATTTGTTTTCATCATCCTGTTAATATTTTGTCATGTTTACTTCGTTTCTTCAAATAAGAGAAAAAATACATTGCAGATAAATTGAAGTCCCCTTTTTACACTCAACCCCAATAGTACAGGATTTCTTAGGCACACGATGATTTGAGAATCACTGGTCTAGACAGATTGAAGGAATGAAAGGAAAGAAAGCTGAAGTCTGAGCATTCAAGCTATTCTGCCTAAAGAGAACAATTAATTCTCAAGCAGTGAAGGAAAGATGGGTGGAAGAATTCTGTAGAGTTCCTGCTGGTCCTAGGGTTCATCCCACTCTTGTAATACCAGTCGTCTATAACTTACTGTGACATATGTTGATTTGTTTGGAAAGGTTTAAGAGATGTCACGGAGTCACATCTTACTAGCTTCTAAACTCAGTGCTTAATGTTTCTCTGATGGGACTGCAAAGTAGTTATTTCACTGAAAGAAAATTCGTAAGTCAAATCAATTAGGGAAATGTTAGACCAGATGAAATACGATGGTTTTCTTTATTTCAGGACTTCTCAGAGACCTTAATATGCTGATGAGTTGTGTGCATCACAAGAAGGGAGTAGAATATTATTTATTTTGGCTATGGAACTCTTATTTTGTGTATGATGAGCATCTTCTATAGCATATAGGTTAGGAATAGCTGTCCTAATCAAAACTCCATCCCCATATCCCACTTTTTTTTTTTTTTTCCAGATGAAGAAATTGAAGTCCATGGAGAATTGAGACTGGCTTAGTGTCACTCTGAAAATGTAGGGCCAGAGCTGATTCTAGAACCCACGTGTTCTGTCTCCTAGCTGAGAGTTTGCTCAGTTGCCTGCTAGAGGAACTGAAAGAGTCCATTCAGTTTCTATTCACGACGTGAGGGGCTATTATGGTATAGGTAGTTCTCAATAGCAGAAAGCTGGGTCATGCAGTTAAGAAATATTTCCATTAAGAAAGTTTTTGGTCAGGAGCAATGGCTCATGCCTGTAATCTAAGCACTTTGGGAGGCCAAGTGGGAGGATTGCTTGAGCCCAGGAGTTTGAGACCAGCCTGACCAACATGATGAGATCTCGTTTCTGCCAGAAAATACAAAAGGTAGCCAGGTGTGGTTGTATGTGTGATGGCCCGAACAGTAGCCTGTAATCCTAGCTACTCAGGAGGCTGAGGAAGAAGGATCACCTGAATCCAGGGAGGTTCAGACTACAGTGAGCCATGATCATGGCACTGTACTCTAGCCTGGGTGACAAAGTGAAACCCTGTCTCAAACAAACACAACAAAAAAAAAGAAAGTTTTAAATTTTATTACAGAGACATTGTAAACCTGGAGTTCATGAATATTATGACACTACAAGTAGAGTTTAGGAAATATTTGTGTTTCCCAAGGAGGAAGGGCATAGTTCTCTGTGTTGGACCTCCCAAAGGGTCTATAGTTTCCCAGGTGATTAATATCCTCAGTTCAAGGCCAACCTTAAATGCTCTCCTCCAAGGAATAATCTCCACACAGGAGGACCTGCTATTGGCTTTTTTCCTTGAGGGTGCTGGATAAATGAGGTCATGCAATATTTTCTTTTGCAATGCTGCTTGTAAATCCTCATCAGTCTTGATCTGTCATCAGCAGGGATGAACTAAAACAAACAACCTTCCTCCCCACTCACGCTTACCCCACTCAATTCCTCCTACAGTGCATGCCTCATTCTGTTTTCCTATAGAAATATCAATAGCTTCATATAATGTTCCAAGGTATTTGATAGGATTGTTCTATAATTTAATTGCAGTTTCTCCCTCCAGCCCCATAGAAAGTGACATTTGGCCTCATAATCTCATATCTTATAAGTCCCATGGTGGTGGGAGAACTTCAGGCCGGGCCTGAGTGTTGGCTCTTTGTCCTGATGATGGTAATGGACAGCTCCCAATATGGCCCCATCTGGTCAGGGGATTGGACATAGTCTCGCCTTCTCCTTCTCCCTTGGATTTTTCATGGAGTGTGTGTGTTTGTGTGTGTGTGTGTGTGTGTGTGTGTGTGTGTCTATGATGAGGCATTGGGCAAGTCACATCAGAGTGAACAGACTATGAATGGTTGGGCAGAAAAAGCCTTCAGTCCCCAAACCCCAGCTGCACTTTTGATGTTCCTGCCAGTGACATGTCAAGTCCGTTTATGTGGCTAGCAGGAAGAAAAGAAAGTGGCATTTCTTAAAATGGTCTGTTAGGCAGCAGGCGCCGTTCTAGATACTGTCACATACATTTAATCCTCACAAAACCCCTGCAAGCTAGACATTCAGATTCTCATAGTGAGGGTAAGAAAACAGGTTTGGAAAGGTTGAGAAATGTGTCCAAGGCACAGGGCTGGTGAGTGGCAGAGCTGGGACTGGAATCAGCATCAGCCTGAGCCTCTAGTGAGCACTCGTGTGGACAGGCATGGTGTGGACAGGCAGTCCTGTGTCAGGGACACTCTCTGTCAGCCTCATTGCTCAGGCAAATTCTGCCTTCTCAGCTTAAGGCTTATCTCCTACAGGAGCCTTGATGCCCCAGGTTTCCCTGACTTCTTCCTTTGTGATCTCCTAGCAAGATCGAATCACCTGGAATGTTTAATTGAGCACTTCTTCACTGTGTATGTCTTATCTCCTCAGCTTGATTGGCACCAATTTAAGCGGATGAACCAGACCTTATATTTTCACTGCACCGTCTCACCTAGTCACCCAGTCAGTGCACCTGTGAGCTACCTGGTACCTATGAGAAGGAAGAGGAGGCAAAGTCAGAAAAAGTTGGAACAGAATGGGCTTTTCTTATTTTAGATCTGGAAAGACTGAAACCCAGAGGGGAAAGGTATTTACTAAGGTCACACAAAAATTCAGTCAAGAATCTGGAATTAGAACTTAGCTCTGCTTCTCTGAGCCTCACTGTTAAAAGAAGTTAGGCTAGATGTTCTCTAAGAACTTTTCCAAATTTAACAGCTAATTGTTAGTTTTATTTTTTCCAACAACATTTAACTGAGCTCTCTTAAGTGCCAGATACTATTCTAGGCATTGAAGAATCCACTGAGAACAAGAAAGATATATTTATTTAGCTCCAGAGCCTCCAGTGTAACGTTTACACCACACTGAGATAAGGGCTCTCATAGGGGTTAAGTGCAGGGTGCTAGGGAATATAGAAGACGGTTCCCACCTGGACTTGTGGGTGGTGACCAGGGAAGTCTCCAGGTAGAAGTGATATTTAAGGTGAGAACAAATATGGTTGAGCCAAACAGGAAAGGCATTTTGGGCAGTTGGAAGTGCATACATGAAAGCCTAGAGGCAAAGCAGGAGTGTGGCACTTTGGAAAGAATAGCATATGAATGAATAGAGGAGAGGGAGGATGCATGCAGGGTCTTGCAAGCTGTACTGAGAAATTTGAACTTTTTCCTAATCATAATGTGGAGGGTTTGAAGAATTTTAGGTAGAGATGGAGATTATTACATTTGCATTTTATTACTAATATTTAAAAATATTTTAGATGTACATTTATGTTTTTTGCTGTCAATTTGCATTGCTTATTTAGAAGCAATGTTTTCTTCTTTTCATATAAAAGAAGAAAAACAAAATAAAACCCATCTCTTCATATTTCATAATGAGCCTCTCATTATGAAATGACTAATGAAAAATTAGAGTGAGAGATGGAGAATGTATCTTGGTGTCCTCAGGCAGCTTGACTCCCACTGGCAGCGCCTGCCCTAGCAGCTGCCACCCAAACAAGTTTCTGCCATTGATTTCCTCCCTTAAGTTGGCAAACAGCAGTGAGAAATGCAGTTCAGAAGAGATCAATGTAATTGGTGTAATAGGTTGAAAGCTAAAGGCTGTTTTGCTTATTTGGCCATAGCTATATGTATGTTGGTTGATGTTCAACATGCTGGGAGCCATGTTCAAGTTCAGGGACTAGAGGAGAGGCAGTCGACTTCTCTACCCTAGAACCTGAGTTCCACCTTTGGGAGCTGGTTTCTAGGTCTCAAACTCTCAAGGGTAGCCCACAAACCGGAAGCAGGAGGGATTGGAGCTCTGGTTCAACAGTGTTCAGCATCGGCTCACCCATTCTGCCTCTGAGATTCCCTGATGATCTAATTTTGGGTAACTGGGCAACTAGCTGCCCTGTTTGTGAAACCAAGGTAGAGCATTAACTCATTCATTTATTCATTCCACAGACATTTATTGAGGGCTTCCTATGTATCACCTGAAGTTGGATCTGTCCCCCACCTGTACCCCCACTGTGTCTCATTTCAGATTCTAACCTCTCCTAATAAACTCCCCTAAACTCAGTATTCTGGTGAAATAGGAAGCATGAAGTGTTTTATAGTAGAATAGAGATAAGAGCTTGTGCAAGAATGTTGTTGGGAAGGGGATGTGGAGAGCAAGAGGTGGGCCCATTGCAGTCAGAACCAAGAGACATTGCATCAAGAGGTAAACAAAAGAATCAAATTCTTATACCTTTTAAAGTCTCATTATTCCAGCTCCCAAGGGGCTGTCTCATCTCTAAACTCAATCAAACTCTATTAACATGTATTAGGCTGATTGGGAGTGCAGTGAGGGTGGAAGCACAGTGTCTTTGTTTCTATACTCACATAACTCAATTTATCTAGCAAGCAAGATAAGGCATGGACACAAATATCTACCACGCAAATTTGAAAGTGAGACAGGTCATAAGAAGTTCTAACAGGCTCATGCCTATAATCCCAGCACTTTGGGAGGCCGAGGCAGGCAGATTGGTTGAGTGCTGGGGTTTGAGACAAGCCTGGGCAATGTGGAAAACTCTGTCTCTACAAAAAAAAAAAATTAGCTGGGCATGGTGGTGCATGACTATAGTCCCAGCTACTTGGGAGGCTGAGGTGGGAGGATCAACTGAGCCCATGAGGTTGAGGCTGTAGTGAGCCATGATTGTGCCACTGCACTCTGGCCTGGGTGACAGAACAAGACCCTCCTCAAAAAAAAAAAAAAGGTTTTAACAAATCGCTATTAGAGATGACTTCCAGCCAAGTTGGGCAAATCTGGACAAGTTTTGAAGAGAAGGTAGTATTTGAGGTGGCCCCCTTCAGTTTGTTCCATCCTCCAGAAGTTAGCATCTCTAGATCAGATATTGTTCTGAGATGTGAACAGTATCTGGTTTCACCTGGAATAAGGCCAGAGACATGCTCTAAGCCTATACTTCTCACATCTGTGAGATAAGGATAAGACATGAGGACTAGGGCTGCAGCCTCAGAGTATTTAGAATTAGAACATGTATACTTGGGGGTAAAAGGAATCTCATGTAGAAGGAATAGCACAAGCAGAGGTGTGTAGGCAGGTGTTTCAAACAATTCAGTTTAGATCAACCATTAGCAGCATAAATAATAAGAATTTTCCCTTATTGAGGCCCTATCATATACCAGGCATTATGTCTTAAGCATGCTATACATGTCAGCTTATTTTATCTTTAAGACAATCCTATGAAATAGGCATTTTCAGCCTAATTTTAAGATGAAGAAGATGCAGGGAGATTAAGTGCTTTGTCTAGATTTACATAGTTAGGAAATAGTGGGGCTGGAGTTCAAACCTGGTTTGTCTGATTACATAAAGTTCATGCTGTCAACCACTCTGCTGTGATAAGGCTGAAAAATGAATTGATTTGAGACTGTGGCTATCCTTAATTGCCAAACCAAGGTGTCTGGATTTTATTTGGTAGCCAATTTAGCACCACTGAAGACTTAAGCAGTGGAGAAATGTCACTGATTTCAGGAAGATCAGTATGGCAGGAACCACTGTGGAAAATTGGAAGCAAGAGAAAACAGGTACAGAAAGACCTCTTTTAAGTCTGTTGTGACAGTCCAATTGGGAGGGAATAAAGGTTCTAAACTAAGATAGAAGGCATGGAGATTGGAACTAGGATGAGAGAATCATCATTCTTGATTATCACCGTCGTTTTCACCATCAAATATTACAGCTAGAAAGAACCTTGAGACTTATGTCTCAACTCTCTTATTTTACAGAAAGGGAGTCTCCCTCAGGGGCACACAGCAATTCAATGACTAAGGTGGGACTTGCATGCAGGAATCCTATTGGACAGATGTGAAAACTAAAGCCCTAAAAGCTCAAGTTCCTATCACTAGCTACTGGTAAATGCAGAATTGAGAATAACAATGCAAATAATACTAATACATTGAGACTTTGCCACATGCAAGAAACTGTGTTAAGACCTTTATGTGTGCTATTTTATCTTCACAATAACCCTGTGAGGTAGGTTCTGTTATTATCATTTTACAAAGAAATCAAGGTACAGAGATGTTAATGTTCCACTCATGACATTGTACAACTAGTAAGTGACAAAGCTGGGATTTGAACCCAGGATGTTAATGCCAGAGCCCAAGCATTTAACCAGTAGACTGCACTACCCATGATATCTCAGAATTGCACTGAGTGACAGTTTGAATTGCACTGAGTGGCAGTACTTCAGTGTCATCAGGTACTTCCTCTGGCTGCTGTTATGTACCTGTGGGTTTTTAGATGTCCACAACTAACAGGAAGTATTGAAAAGGGCAAAGGACAGAAACCTTCTGCCCTAGATTTAGCAGTCCACTAGTGCCTTATTTCTGCCTCAAGCCATGGATTTGATCTCCTGTCTGCTCTACACTCAAGTCCAGTGCTTGTGGCCTGCCCAGATCCCTGTCTGTTGCGTGGTTGGCCCCAGATGCTTTGTGCCTTGAACCTCTCAGAAGTGACCATGCTGCCTGGTGCATTCTAATTTGGATATCACACAATCAGAGCTACATTTGTTGTAAAGGACTGTAAATGGTTTGGACCAGTGGAGCTTAGCATCTTTGTCTTTAGGGGATCACTAAAGATCAATGTGAATTTAATAATTACATAAAAATGTGAATAGCAGTTATGTTTATTGGGTGTACTGGGTGTCTAACATTTGCCAAAATTTTTTTTTTTTTTTTTTGAGATGGAGTCTTGCTCTGTGGCCCAGGCTGGAGTGCAGTGGCACGATCTCTGTTCACTGCAACTTCCGTCTCCCAGATTCAAGTGATTCTCCTGCCTCAGCCTTCTGAATACCTGGAATTATAGGCGCCTGCCACCATGCCCAGCTAATTTTCATATTTTTAGTAGAGACAAGGTTTCACCATGTTGACCAAGCTGGTTTCGAACTCCTGATCTCAAGGGATCCAGCCACCTTGGTCTCCCAAACTGCTGGGATTACAGACTGCATAGAATTTTATATGTATCATATTGCTGAACTTTTCAGCCAGGCATGGTGGTTCACGCCTATAATCCCAGCACTTTGGGAGGCTGAAGCAGGTGGATCACCTGAGGTCAGGAGTTTGAGACTGGCCTGGCCAACATGGCAAAACCCCGTCTCTACTAAAAATACAAAAATTAGCCAGGTGTGGTGGCAGGTGCCTGTAATCCCAGCTCCTTGAGAGGCTGAGGTGGGAGAATTGCTTGGACCTGGAAGGTGGAGGTTGCAGTGAGCAGAGATCACGCCACTGCACTCCAGCCTGGGTGACAGAGCGAGACTCCACCTCAAAAAAAACAAAAACAAAAACAAAAGCAAAAAAACCCCTTTTCATCAGCATAGCATACTGGATATTATTATACTCATTTCATAGGAGAGGAAACTGAAATTTAGAGAGGTTAAATGGAGGTTAAGTTTCTTGCCCAAGATCACATAGTTAGTAAGTGCTAAGAACAGAGATATGAATCCAGGACTTCTGGTTCCCAATTTCACACTCTTTTGACAATTATAAGCTGTATCTTCCCCTTTAAAATTTTTTTTAAACCAAGTTCGATCTATTTTATTTTAAACCATCTATTTAAAATATTTTAAAATTAAATGTTTATTATTAAAATTATTAAATATTTTAAACATATATTTAAACTTTTTATTAAATATTAAAGACAATATTTTAGACTATCTATTGGGTGGATCAAAGAAATATCGTAGACTTAGTATACTGAGGCCCCACTGAGTCCATGTGACAAGTTGATGCATAAATAACCTTATAATCAGTATCAGATGGAGAATTTTGGATTGGAACATGAAGCAGTGAAGTAGATTTATAACTAATTGCCAAAGGGTGCAAATGGAAGGAAGGGTAGATGTTAACCTGGAAAGAAGAAAGCAGGTAGAGTTGGCAGTGTAGGGCACAATGGTGAGACATGCCACTAACAAACTTGGAAATATGAAAATTAAAGTCACCCTCTGAGAGTTAAAAAAAAAAACAATGGAATGTGGAGAAATAGGAACACTTTTACACTGTTGGTGGGAGTGTAAACTAGTTCAACCATTGTGGAAGACAGTGTGGCGTTTCCTCAAGGACCTAGAAATAGAAATTCCATTTGACCCAGCAATCCCATTACTGGGTATATACCCAAAGGATTATAAATCGTTCCATTATAAAGACACATGCACATGTATGTTCACTGAAGCACCTATCTACAATAGCAAAGACCTGGAACCAACCCAAATGCCCATCGATGATAGACTGAACAAGGAAAATGTCACACATATACACCATGGAATACTATGCAGCCATAAAAAAACGATGAGTTTGTGTCCTTTGTTGGAAAATGGATGAATCTGGAAACCATGATTTTCAGCAAACTGACGCAAGAACAGAAAATCAAACACTGCATGTTCTCACTCATACGTGGGTGCTGAACAATGAGAACACATGGACATATGGAGGGGAGCATCACAGACTGGGGTCTGTTGGGGGGGACTAGGAGTGGGACAGCAGGGGGTAGGGAGGTTGGGGAGGGATATCATGGGGAGAAATGCCAGTTATAAGTGACAGGGGGATGGAGGCAGCAAACCACATTGCCATATATGTACCTATGCAACAATCCTGCATGATCTGCACATGTACCCCAGAACCTAAAGTACAATAAAAAATATATTAATTAAAAAAAAGAAATGTGATAGGTTGACTGTATTAATGGCCCTTATCTTATACCTCTTGGTGAAGTCTTCTCACACTCACTCTAGGCTTGGTGATGTGACTTGCTTTGGCCAATGAAATAGTAGCAAACTTGAAACAAAGAGAGGCTGGGAAGTGATTGCTTTGTCGACTTTTTCTTTTTATGGACCCCTGTCACCACTATGGAGATATTCTGGAGTTAGCCTGCTAAGGAGGGTAAGAGAGGTGAGTCATTGCAGCTGAGGATACCTAAGATCGGCCAGGCCCCAGTACACAATGCAGGAGGGACACCAGTCAAGAGAAGCCAAGCCTGTCCCTATTAGCAGAATCACCCAGGCATCCATAGACTTACAGGAAGTAAATCAGAAGCTGTTGCTTAAAGCCACTGTTTTGGGATGGTTTTTTTAGGCAACAGTGATGGATATAAATCTATGCCATGGTTCTCAGTATCAATTATATCGTGAGCTCCTCTTTGTTTTGAACTTTTGGAGGAGAAAGATAAAAGCAGGATTTAATTGAGTAATCCAATACAAAAACATCCAATCTGAAAGCAAAGCTCTGGGCTACTAAGCTGGCCGAAGCAAACGACTTTGGTTTAAGTCTCACAGGAATAAGTGAGTAGTTAAGTCAGGTCACCATCTCATTATTAAACTGCTTTTAAGTGTGATTTACTCAGAGACAAGGAATGAAAGAACATGGATTATTGGCTCGAGTTGGTACCAAGGAGTCCTGCTGGCTGTATTCCCAGGTTCAATATCAGATTTAAATGATGACACTTAGAAACACCATGCCTCAATTTACCTGGCTACTCTTGGGGGACTATTTGAGTTTAATACGAATGTGTATAAGAATCCCTGTTCTAAGTGTGAGTTATTTCAAGATTATAATTATATGGCACATGTTCAGCTCTCTATTATCTGACTAATGGTTGGGAGCCACAACATTAGAAAGATACCAAATAACAGATAAGAAAAAGAAGTCTGATACTGAATTCCATTACCGTGGGAAAAAAATATTGGCAATGAAATTACTTTTCTAATTTTGTCTCATTCAGAGTAACGTTGGTTTACATTTCCTGAGTGCTCGCCACCAGGCAAGAAATGCTTTGCCCATGGATAATCTATAGGTATATAATTGAGAATTGACTGTTGGCTAGATTCTATGAGGCTACTTTTCGGGTGACTGCAGCCGTCACTTCTTCATATTCTTATTCAGAACAACTCTATACCTTCCTCATTTTCCCTTTATCCATCCCACTCCTATGTCTCAAGAAGTTCAAACAACTCTTACCCTAGCCTTCCTCTGTGTGTGTCTCTATGTCCCCAGCATCTAGCCAGAAAAGCCTGAGATCCTGGTTCTTCTGTGGACACCAACAGGCAAAGGATGAAAGGATCTTCTGTTCCCAAGGGACCAGATGGAATTTTTATATTCCCTAAATTAAATGTAAGTTTCTGAAATACATAATTTTCATAGATCTTTTTGCAACATCTCAGGGGATCTACTGCCAATTACCTCATGGGGTAGTGCTTAATATACACTACTAAATTAACGTACAAATATATGCAATGCAGCATAAGGCTTCTCTTTCTCCCTCTCTCTTACACACACACACACACACACACACACACACACACACACTCTCTCTCTCTCTCTCTCTCTTCCTCTCTCCATCCCCAGATCCAAGCTTAAATGTCATGTTCAAAGAGAATGTCTTTGAACTCTTATCTAAATGGGGTCCTGGTACAATGTTTCTTTAAGACAAATATTAAAACTATTATCAATTTACTCCCCTATTTATAGTCAGTTGGCCCCAATAAAATCCAAGATCCTTGAGGGCAAGAATTACTCCCTTCATTTTCACTGCTTTTCCCCTACAGGCTATTATATCCCTGGAATATAACAGATACTCAATGGAAAAAGAAGGTGACTGAATGGATAATGAAGCCGTATCTGGAGATCCATTAAGAGCAATTGTAGGGTTTCAAATGAAAGATTCTGAAACCAAAAGAGTTCCATAAATAATTAAAAAGTTAGCCTTGGATCTAAAGTAGGATTTCTCAATCTTGACATTACTAACATTGGGAGCTGGATAATGCTTTGCTGTGAGCGACTCTCCTGTGCATTGTAGAACGTTTAGCAACATCCTTGGTCTCTATCCACTGGATGCTAGGAGCACACTCACCCCCTGCCAGTCACAGTTGGAAATATCTCTAGACATTGCTAAATGTCCCCTGGTATGAGAGGGAAGCAAAACTGCTCTGTTTCCTTCTCAGCTGAGAGCCACTCATCTAAAGGGTGATGGTGGGATTAGGTATTGTTTTGGGAGCCAAATATTTGCCAACATCACAATACACATCATGAAGAAACTGGGATATTTGAGGCAGAAGCCTATAATATATTTCATATTCTATTTAAATATTTTTGTAAACTATATTCTTGGAACCCAAACCTTTGTAGGAGTCTGAGAGGGTAGTGTGTAGCTTTAAGAATGTATCGACATATTAAAATTGTCAAAATATTTTTAGTTATGTGTGGTATTCGATGTCTGAAGCCAGGTTTTAATATTCTTCTTTCTCAAAATTACATACCCCCTTTCTATCTATTTAATAACCCCTCAGGAAGCAAATACTCCAAGTCACCATCTCCAAGTAGGAAATCAATTACTCTTTCTTTGTGATGGGTTGGATGGAACAATGTAAAAAAGGCTATTTTATTAAAGCTTAATACCTAGTTTCAAAATAGAGATAATAATACCCAATCTCCTGTCTCTCTCATGGCTGAGAAGATGAGAAAATGCTGGTAAAAGTGCTTTGTAAACAGTAAATTGATCTGCAAATATCAGCTAGGTCCTTCTCTAAGATTCCAGAGTCCCCATGTATGCTGTCACCAGTATTTATCATGGAGCATTTCAACATCCAGGTATCCATCCAATCCTGAGCCCCTCTGGTAGGGGAGGGGAGGTAGGGACAAAGTCCTGTCTCTTTCTGTCCCGAGAACTCAGGGCAGAGCCAAGCTGTGTACTGAGACCCAAGCAAGAAGCCCAAGTCCAGGGGATGTGCTAAGACTCCTTTGAATAATCAGCTTATCATTGTAGCTCTTGAGCGAAGGGAACTAAATTCTTTAGTATCCATTTAAGTATTTTTTTCTCACATGACCTTTAAGAGGTAGAAAGCTGATGAGATGAGTGGACTTAAAAATATCCCAGGGTAATTTTCTTAGGATGAAAGCTTTCCCTGTTTTCCCTGGTTCTAATGCCAGTTTCTTCCCTCCTTGCTAGGAAGAGAACCTAGGGAGAGAGTTCTAGTTCATTCTCTATCATGGTGTTACATCCCAGAGGATAAGAAAAACCCACATGTGTGGTACCACTCATAGCTGCAGCCAGCATCTGTGATCTTCTTAAATACAAAAATTAGCTAGGTGCGGTGGCAGGCGCCTGTAATCCCAGCTACTCAAGAGGCTGAGGCAGGAAAATCTCTTGAGCCCGGGAGGCAGAGGTTGCCGTGGGCTGAGATTGGGCCACTGCACTCCAGCCTGGGCAACAAGAGCAACACTCCATCTCAGAAAACAAACAAACAAAAACCAAGCCTACCTGCCCATGGCCAAGAAGGAGGAGGACCCAGTGACCTAAGACAGATCATTCATACTCTTCCGAGAATTTGAATCTTGATCAAAGTGACACAAAGAAAGAAAACGGTTGAAGCCAATGTGTCCCGACCACAGTACTCAGAAACGATTGCTGTTAAGTTTTTGACACCTAAATCTCCATAGCCAGCCTCTCCCCTATCTTTTCTGGAGATGGAATTCTTTATCTTTTTCTATGAGCTATCCCATATGTTTCTATTAAGTTTCCCTGTTAATGTGTATCAGAGCTGGTCTCCGTTGCTGACAACCAAGGAACCCTAACTGAATCCTCACCCTAACCTTCCTTCCATGATTTTGTTACTGTTTCATATCCTGCTCACTGCAACAAGAACCATCACTTATTAGGCCAGTATAAATTCTATTTTATTATCATTTTAAATGTTATTAAACTAACAACTCAGTATCTAAAAATGTAACATAAAAGCTCTACGATGTATAATATATTCGGTTGGTACAAAAGTAATTGCAGTTTTGCACCAACCTAATAAATTCTTAAATTCTCCTCTGGCACTACGCACATCTATGGAAGTTGTACCAGTTTGATGGAGACTATTCTCTTCAAGCATCACTTACCCCAAGTAAGAGGTGCCCCTTTCTTTCAGAATACAATTAACAGAAATCAATCTTTTTTCTGAGTCTCATTTCCAACTCTACCTGTGTCTTGGCATACCAAACACTGAAAGCAACTTTGCCTTCTGTTAATATTCTGCCTTATGGATTTTACAAAGGTGACAGAGGTCTCAGGAGGGTCTAACTTTATTAACTTAAAAAAAAACTCTAGACACAAGCTTAACAGAAGAACAGTATTACAATTTCATGTCTCACCCTCCATTTCTTCTAAACAGGAAAAGTGATTACAGAAGTTCTGTAAGTGATGGGATTGCATCTAAGCCTGGCAAAGCATGTGGGTTAAAGTTTACTTATCAAAAAACAAACAAAAAAACACCAAAACCCTTTTAAAGATCAAAACGATGGTGGCAAATGGAAAGTGGGCTTGTAATAGTTCCGTAAAAAACTACAAGTTTTGGACTTGGTGATTTGATAGTTTTGCAACTCAGAATGGAAAATAAGCATTGCTTTTGCAAACACGGAGGGAAAGGATATGTAATGGAGCACATGGATTATTTGAGGGGATGTGCTAAGACTCCTTTGAATAATCAGCTTATCATTGTAGCTCTTGAGTGAAGGGAACTAAATTCGTTAGCATCCATTTAAGTATTTTTTTAAGAGGTAGAAAGCTGATGAGATGAGTGGACTTAAAAATATCCCAGGGTAATTTTCTTAGGATGAAAGCTTTGCCTGTTTTCCCTGGTTCTAATGTCAGTTTCTTTCCTCCTTGCTAGGAAGAGAACCTAGGGAGAGAATCTAGTTCATTCTCCATCAGTGTTACAACCCAGAGGATAAGGAAAACCCACATGTGTGGTACCACTCACAGCCGCAGCCAGCATCTGTGACCTTCTTAAGGCCAGGATCCTTCTGATGTCTTAGGTTGTACAAAGCAAGAGCAAGATATTCTCTAGGGATAACAAGTTCACATTTATGGGCATAACCCTGAAGCCAGCTACAGCTAGAGAACTCCAGATAACTGCACCAGTGAGAACCACAGAAGCCTACCTTTACCACAGTATCAACTTCAGAAAGAATCCGGAGGGATGGAGAGTGCTAGTAACAGGAGAATCAAACTAAAATGTACCTCTGTAATAGGTGTGAACTGTTTGGTTCCCAAGGCGTCCTTCCCAATGCAAGGTGATGTCAACTTTGGGGCACTAACCCTCCCTCTATCTGCCAGGAACTTGAGCCAAGGGTTCCTCTGGTCCACGCTGCACTTCCTCATCTGAGGCCAGGGAGCATCCAGACAGCTAAAATAGCTGATCTATTCATGTTCACTTGGCCCAGTTTTGCCAGAAACGAGTTGGAAAGCATAATCATCTAGAAGAGTTTGCTAAACCACTCTTTTAAAAAGAGAAAAAAAAATCGAAGCCACCCAAATCTTATGCAGTGTCTGATCCTGGCAGGGCTCCCGGATCTGCCTCCCGAATGCCAGGTTTCCCTCCTGCTGCTGCTTCCGCTCTTGCTTGGCAAAGGGGAATATAGGCTTTTGGCAAATGTGCGTTCTAGTTCCCTGAACACAAATAACAGAGAGAAGACAGACAAGGAAAGAAAAGGAAAAGGAAAGAAGAAAGTAAAAAAGGCAGAATGCAATTCCACATCTCAACTAAGATTTATTTTCCCAACCAAAAGAAGGGAAAGTGAAGGAGGGAGGAGGAGAATAAAGTTGAGAGAAGGAGAAAACAGGAGGGGAGGAGGAGAGATGCCGGGTGCGGTGGGAAGAAAAAGGGAGGAGAGAGAAGACAAAGAAAAGAAATAAGAAAAGGGAAGAGGAGAAAAGGGCAGGAAGAAAAAAAGGAGAGTTTGAAGAGTAAAGCAAATGTCATGTCTTTTCCGCCTAACAATCGACTTTGTTCGAGGTTTGCTTAGAGATGACAGTTGTGTGGTTTATTTTTATTTGGAAGGGTTTACTTTCATTCCTAGAGATGGACCTCTGAGAAGAGTACACCAGTGATTCAGGCTCCCTTAAAACATGAGTAAGGTACACCAGTGATTCAGCCTCCCTTAAAACAAGCTCTTCCTTCTATTTCCAGCACAGGCCAAGTTTTAGGCAAAGAAGCCACCCACTTCCTGTCCAGATCCAGGCAGCAGTCCTAGGTCAGCAGAACACAGGCTCTCTCTCAGCCACCCTCTCAGTTTATACAAAGCGAACTGACCAGCAGAAAGAAGCCCCTAGGTGCACAGAAAGTTCTCTGCCCTTTAGCACTCAGCCTTCAAGAGGGGGACATTGCTGCCAAAAAAGCGATCTCACTGTTTTCCCAAGCATTTGTCTCCCCTTAATAAATAATGATATTAGGCCTTTGGGGGGAAAAGGGAGAAAGCTGCCAATGGGAAATTTAATTTGCTGCAATCAACCCCTCTTAGCATTCGGAGTCACAGAGTATGAGTGAAAGAATTAATCTCTACCAGAAAGAATTGCCTCTTCGGTGTTATGAATCTAATCACTTAGGAGGTTGAGTCGGCATTTTGGGTTTAGACAGAGCTCTCAGGAATAAAAGCCACAAGATCAGGTTTCAAACGCAACCTGAGTGGCAAACTCCATTGAATTTGGAGGCCTGCAAACTAAAAAGGACACGGAATGCAAAAAGAGATGCTACGCCTCTTCAGACACCTCCATGCTGGAAACGTTTAGGGGATAAGTAATTGCGGTCTTTCTGGGCTGCCCATGTGAGGTGCTCTCTTCCCGATTCCATTCTCCAGGATGGAGTGTCAGGCCTGCCAATCAACTCTGGTTTCCCCATTATACTTGGGAGATGTGTTTGCTCTGCGAACGTTGTTTTATAATCCTCAGAGGTGGAATTTCATAGTCCAGCAATGCTTTTGCCTTTGACATTCTCCTAAGCAGGATTTATTGCTTCCAAGACAGATGTGACTTGAATCGATTATGCCTTTTAAGTAGCCACTCTCAAGCAGCCTCCGGGTTCTGTGGAACACTTTTTGCCTGACTTCATTCGACTTGTAAGCTGATGTCAGAGTGTTTCATCATAATCTAATACTATTAAGGGCCCTGTGGGTATGGAACTCAGAGGGCTATTATACCAACCAAGTTCAAGGATGTGGTTACTACCCTTGAAAGCCCTACATCCTACAACACAGAAACCTAAGAGATGTCTATTAATATCATAAAATGCAGACTGAACGAAAGTAATATCAGATAAGTTATATCTACATTCTATCAACCCCCCACTGTTGATGAACTTAGTGTATGAAATAAGTACATTCATTTTTCTTTGGAATTGAAGTAAGAAGCAGTGTTAAAGCATGGCTGGAAAGTAAGTGAATTTTCCCTCAAAATGCCCAATAAAGATTCTTTAAAAAAAAAAAAAGACATATTTTTAGATGTCTACTTCCAAACTCAAAATCACATATCATCCCTGGCCATCCCCAAAACTTTGGGATCCCATGGCATTTTATAAGCTTGGCAACACTCATCTGAGACAGTAGGACGGGGGACTGGGGATATCAGGTGACCTGATCCTAATTGACTTCAGCAAGGAACATAGGATCATAACCAAAACGGTGTTTCAAAAAGTTAGCACTTTTGGAAGAAAAGCCATCAGAGTGGTATATTAAACTAATCACAACCCACTTCATCCTTTGATAGTTTAAAAGACAGAAGCAAGGAATCTTGGAATGTTAGAAACCAAAAACAAACAATAGGGTTTCCACATGACGTTCCTACCTGACTTAAGTAGATACCCACCTTCAGGAAAGAGGAAGAAGACCTAACCCACCTTTCTTTTAGCATATGACTTAGGAGAATATCCACCATACTCCGCTCCATTTTATCTGGCCATTTAAGGGAGAACATTCTAGCAGTCATCAATTTGGGATCAGGAGAGAATATAGTAAGAAAGTATTCCTACACAGTGATCACATGATAGGGGATGTTTTAATCTCATTAAATAAAAAAGGGAAAAATCATTGTTAACACCACTAAGGATAAAGGGTTTCTAATGAATTAGGCATTTGGTGGGAGAAAACATTTCTGGAAGTAATATGAAACATTTTTAAAATCCAGTTCTAGGCACTAGTAAGCTCAGATGTGAAGAAGAGGAAAAATATAAATGGTTTTTTAGTACCTTAGATTTTGCAAACTGGAATTTATACAATGCCTTTAGGGATTCATTTAGGCAGTTCCCTTGGCTGGGGTGCTGGCTTACAGGATTGGGAGCAGGCATTTGGAGGAAAGCTAATCCTTTCAAGAACAATTTGCTCTCTTTTATTCAGTAAATTGTTCTAAATTTCCCTTTATTCTGAGTTTCAAAATTGGCTGTCGTAGCTTCAGAATCCTTCCTTTTTCCACCAGACAGGCTGGGGGAGAGAGGAGAAGCTGAATGGGCTGTTTATAATGAAGGGGAGCAGGAGAACAGTGAATAGGAATGAAAGGCTTTGCATAATTCGGGCCATCTCAACAGAGGGCCTCAAAAATCCCATGGGGCAGCTTCAGACATTGACAGGTGAGACAGGCACAAAGGCACGGCCAGTTAAGGCCTTATTGGTACAAGACCCAGGCTTCGGGATTGATTTTAAAAATAAAACATAAACCACCACCAGGGTAGAAACAAAAGCAAAGAAACCACAGTTCAAAATCTCTGCTACAGAGCGGAATGCAAGAAACCACCAACCATTCTGACCTCACCACTGCTGAACGGAAAACAAGCTCAGGAAGAAAGCTCCAGGGCAAATGAACACAAATATCACCAAATCCACAGAACGTTTTCTGAAACATTTCCCGACACTGAAGAGGTAGGAATGACAATTAGATCTAGTTTAGTTTGGCTTCCCTAACATAGAAAACTACCAATTCTCCTAAAGCACCTGGTGTTTGTCTATCAACACGTCTGAAGAGACCCACCAACAAAGCCAGAAGGAGTAGATAGATTACTCTTAAATATTTCGATAAAATAGTACACAAAGAGAAACCTTGAAAAATAACATCTCAACAATAGTGTACAATGAGCTAAATAACCTTCTGTAATAAATTCAGTGCTAGCAAAACCAGTGCCGATGCACTTACTGGGGGGTACAGCAAATGCACCAAAATATTCATTAGTTACTCAGTGATGCTGTTTGGGATAAGTATTTGCTCTGCTCCAAAGTCTTTGCCAGCTTTGATGCCTGCCAAGTTTGTATGTAAATGGATTTTCACTTTTCCAAGGCTAATGGGAGATCTGTTAAATTCTCAGAACAACAAATATACTGTTATTAAGCTGTATAACTTTGACTTTTTAAAAAGCAATTTTAATACTGAATCCCAAATAAGATCTAATCAGAAATCCAATTCTCAACATATCCAAATGTCTGTAATATCAGAAAAAATGAACAGGTTTCAATAGGTGTGATAGTTGAACATTTTTGGACAGCTTATGCCAAAAAGAAAAGAAGATTTCACCTTCTCTATAGAGAATGTATTTACTGATCTTTGTACCTGAGCATCCATTAAGAGGTGCCTCATCAGTATCATGGAACTCTTCAGAGTCTCCTTCTCAGTGGGTAGAAAAGGGTCTTTGTCCTCCTCCAGGGCCTTCGACTTGGTGACAATAAAATGGGAAATCTGGTCATTAAGGGTGTGCAATGATTGCACAGCTGTGAAAAAAAAGAGAAGGAAAAATAGAGTCACAACTGGTAACTTGCAAAGAGAAATTGACTAGCAATTTGAAGGGAAAAGGAAGGGTGTACATACAAGGTATAAGCCAGGCAGATATCAAGAACCCAACACATCCACAAACGTGTTCAGCAACTAACAAATACTTATTAAACACCATTCAAATGCCAAGCCTATATAGCATGCTTGGGAGCAAAATCAGACATGGTACCTACCCACATGGAGCATCTAGCCCTTTTGGAGGAAGCTTAAAAAAAATCTAGGTGGCAAGTAGATACATGAATATGACTTTGTGGTAAGTATTTATAAACTGCAGAGATTAACAGGGCCTGAGGGGACAGCCCTAGACTAGATTTACATTTATGGTAATATAGTTGGCTATTGTACCTCTAAACAGATGGCCTCCGTCATTAAAGTTTATGAAGGGATAGTGGCCATGTTTTCCAATCAGTGCCACATGTGGGCTGAAAGGATTATTATTTCTCTGTAATTCCCATAGCACTTACCATCTGACATGTTATAGATTTTAAGATTTTACTGATTTGTTATGCTTGTTGTCTCTTTCTTTATTTTCTCTACAATGGACTTGATCAGAGCAGAGAGGCTTCTTTTAATCTCTTTGCTTACAGTCGTATCTCCAAAAACTAGAACAGCACCTAGCAAATAGCTTAATAAATATTGTTGAATTAATTCCTTACATCTCTGTGAATTAATATTTCTTTCCTTATAGAATTTCTATCATTTTCAGGTAAATCTATCCTTTCAAACCCCAAATAAGTAAATTCTAGGCATTCTCCATAAAGCCACTGCATTCACCACAATTACAAAAGAAATGTAATTATGAAATTATGAATACAATAGAGTGACTTTGAAGACTTTTGGCTTTGGCCACAAGGGAGTGAGAGGGTCCAGATTATCCTCCTGCTGTAAATAACTATAAAACTGAGCACTATTTTAGAAACAACTACATTTAGACATTGAATAACAAGGGATTGTGATCCTTGAGAAAATAGGAAAAAGCAAGTTGTCTCCTAACATCATGCATTTTGCAAGGAGAGAATTTCCAGACTCCAGCATAGAAAAGAGAAATCCAAAGAGAGCCCCACAATGGCACTGAATTAAGTAGCTGGAGACCAGGAAGACTAAGTTAGCCAGGATTTCCAGGACAGAGTACTAAACGAGCAGGGGGCTACACCAAGATCTCCAAAGATCTGCAAAGGTGTTGCCTTTGAGTTGTTGGCTGAATATCAGTCCTGTGTCTGGGCAAGATAAAACTCTACGTGACCAGGCAAGAAAAACTTGCAGGAGAGAGAACAGTTACAGGGGAGCTATAGGCCAAATGATTCCAAGAGCTCACATGTCCGTAATTGTTGACATGCTCACCAGCCAAAGAGGAGGAATTTCGGTGGAATACAGGACACATTCATTAGAGACTCCAGAAGGGCCAGGCTTAAGAAAGTAAGCAAAATGATTCCTAGAATAAAGGCTATTTCAGGCCCATCCAAAAAGAGCTTAGAAGTAAGCCTTGAAAGAGTTGAACTGAACTGCAAGTAACTAAAATACCTGCCAAAAAATTAGCATTTTTTACAGAAGTGTAACAAAATCTAGTACCCCAAAATATAAAATTCATAATGCTTAGTATTCCATAAAAAA
Source organism: Cacajao melanocephalus (assembly GCA_963573385.1). NCBI lineage: Eukaryota > Metazoa > Chordata > Mammalia > Primates > Pitheciidae > Cacajao > Cacajao melanocephalus. The sequence goes on along the minus strand of CAUYLG010023538.1, from coordinate 34,349 downwards.
TTACCAGACATACAAAAAAGCAAGAAAATGTGACTAATAGCTTGGAGAAAAATCAGTATACAGAAACAAACCCAGAAAAAACAGTAGGGATAGTATTAGCAAACATAGCTATTCAGACAGCTACTAAAAATATGCTTTGCTTGTTCAAGGTTGTAAAATAAAACAGAATATAATAAAGAGAAAAGTAGAATATTTAAATCAGAACCAAATAGGACTTCCAGGGATGAAAAATGCAATATGTGAAATGGAATTCTCATTGGATGAAATTAATAGCAGATTAGACAATGCAGAAGAAAAGATCAGTGAACCTGAAATCATAGCAATAAAACTATCCAAAATAAATTAGTGACAATGTAAGGCTATAAAGCTAACATATATCTAATTGGAGTCTTGTTGGCAGAGACTCCAATTGGGGAGGAGAGGGAAACAGAAACAGTGTCTGAAAAACTAAAATTATATTAGTCTTTTCTCAGGCTGCCATGGAGAAATGCCAGAGACTGGGTAATTTATAAAGGAAAGAGGTTTAATTGACTTATAGTTCTGCATAGCTGGGGAGGCCTCAGGAAACTTACAATCATGGTCAAGGGTACCTCTTCACAGGGTAGCAGGAGAGAGAATGAGTGCCAGCAGGGGAAATGTCAGGTGCTTATAAAACCATCAGATCTTCTGAGACTCAATCATTAACATGAGAACAGCCTAGAGGTAACCAGCCCATGATTAAATTACCACCACAGGGTCCCTCCAATGACACATGGGGATTATGGGAACTACAATTCAAGATGAGATTTGGGTGGGGACAAACCATATCCAAAAAACCCATTTGTTTCTATATTTTATAAAAACTATAAACCTACAAGAATCTCAATAAACCTAAGCAGGATGAACACAAAGAAGGCTGCAACGAGGCATATTATATTCAAATTAGTAAACACACACACACACACACACATATACACACACAGTAAAAATGAGAAAATTTAAAAATCAACCAGAGAAAAAAAGACATGTTACATTTAGAGACCAAAAACCGATGTCAGACTTCTCATCAGAATCTATACAAACCAGGAGATTAAAAAGTGACATTTCAAAAGTATTGAAAGCAAAAATCTTGCCAACTGAAATTGCCAACATACAGTTCTATAACCAACAATATCTTTCAAAAATGAAGGTGACTTTTTTAGATAAACAAAAGCTGAGAAAACTCATCACTAGCAGATTTGCACTAAAAGAAATGTTAAAGAAATGTCTTGAGGCAGAAAGAAAATAACATTAGGTAGAAACTTCTATTTAAAAAAATGATAAAAGACTACTTGCAAAGGGAAATATGTGAGTAGCATAAACGTGTTTTCTTTCTCATCTTTTAATTCATTTAAAAGACAATTGATGGTTTAAAGCAAAAACGATAATAATATCCTGCAGGGTTGATAACATACATAAAGTAAAATATATGACAATAACAGCACAAAGAATAAGCAGGTGCCAATGGAAGCATATTGCTGTAAGGTTCAGATTTTTTTTTTTTTTTTGAGATGGAGTCTTGCTCTGTCAACCAGGCTCAAGTGCAGTGGCATGATCCTGACTTACTGAAACCTCCGCCTCCCAGGTTCAAGCGATCTTCTGCCTCAGCATCCCAAGTAGCTGGGACTACAGGCCTGCACCACCACATCCAGCTAATTTTTGTATTTTTAGTAGAGACAGGGTTTTGTCATATTGGCCGGTCTGATCTCGAACTCCTGACCTCGTGATCCGCCCACCTCGGCCTCCCAAAGTGGCGTGAACCACCGTGCCTGGCCTAAGGTTTAGATCTTATACATAGTGTGGTATAATGTTATTTGAAGGTAGATTCTGTTAAAGATGGATATTGTAAATCCTTAATCCCTAAAAATATTAAACAGTAAATAATAAATAGAAGATGGGTTCTGAATCATGGAGAATCAAACTTGGAGGACTGAGCATGGAGTGGCAACTATAGGACATAGGGTAGGGAGGATATAGGATATGACATCAGAGCAGTGCCTTGTTGCATGAGAAGACACTATAATCCTTTCCTGGGCTAGAGGGGAGCTTGGCTAAAACAGAGAAGGATGGACTAGAAAGAATGTGGCCTGATTCTTGCTTACCCTGAATTCCTATTCTCCCCTGGAGATGGTTAGAAACACCCAGACAGATTTGGGGATCTGAAAACAGAAGTGCCCTAATGTCTCATACCCTGCCCTGGGCAGCTGGGGCAGCCAATATTGGTGTGGAAATGGTTATCCCACAGCATTCTAAGTTAGAGAAAATCTGACATAGCTCTACTGCCCTACACTCTCATCACTCCTCCTCCGGTCTTGCTTACTGTTAAGCGACTGGGGTTGATGATATCTCAACCTAGGCCAGAAACGGCCAGAGAGAGATGCATGGACAAGATACACATCCCAAGACAAGCAATATATAACCCCCCTGAGAAGCCAAAGAGAAGGGAAAGAGACAGGGTAAGGGAAGCAATTTGAATTTATTTGATATTTATTCGGAAAATATACACTTTTAAACCAGAAGTTACTGAGTTACCCTAAGTGGAAATACGTGCTCCAGATCTAAATTGAGTTCCATCATACAAAGTCAACAACGCCACCTGGCTATTTAGCATTGTGACTATACATTTTAAACTTCTCTGTATATCCTCTGTATGTTAACTGCAAACAGGAAGGCTTGGACATGCTGGGCCGTGAGGAGAAGAGCTGGCAAGGGCATTCAAATAACCTACCCATGGTCTACGACCAGTCTTTGCTCAATTTATGCCTCATTTTTCTCCACCATCCTGTCTTCCCTTCCCCAAACTCCCAATACACAGACTCAATGTTCTTAAGAACAAGCCTTCTTCCCACATCATTCTGAGAGTGCCCCAGTTCCCAAGTACTTTGCTTATACATGCACAGACATTACTGTTAACAAAACCCCTTATGCCAGCTCTTGGGAGGGAGGAGTTACTGTCCTTGCTTTTCACTCTAAGCAGGCTAGTGGATTTGGGGTACTCAAAATGCATTTATTACATCTTTTTTTTTTTTTTGGATACATTGCTCAAACACAGCACAACTTGTTCTATCCTTGTTCCAGAAAATTGGAGCTTACTCACCAAGACGTGCCCTAAGTTTTGCTTTATTCTAAACACAAAAGACAAATTGAAAGAGTTAAGCACCTCTTCCTCTGCTCAAAGAATAGAGAAGTTCTGTCAGAGAACTTACCACATTGTATTGTAATTTGCTTAAGAATCCGTCCGTGGTAGATTGAATTATTGGTTTAAAAACTGCCCCTCTCTGAACCACAGCCTACAGAGTCCTCCCTAGTGACCCTCCTGTGGGAGAAACATTCTTCCTGCCTTCACGGATGTTAGGCTTTGCCATACGACTTGTTTTGGCTACTTAAACGTGAGCAGACACGAGCTAGATCGTGTCTGAGCTGAATCTGTAAGAGCCATCACGTGGCCCCTACTTACCCCTCATTTTTCCCACCTGTGCACAGTTGCTCTACGAATTAGAGACAAATTATAGAGCACATATCACAGTGCCTACCACATAAGCATGTAAAAAAAAGTTAAGTATTATGATTATCATTCCAGTTAGTACCTCAAATCTTTAATATGCTGATAGCAACTAATTGTTCTGTAACAACGAGGTTAATTTTTAACTCCTAGTTATATAAATGAGCCAAAGATGGCCTCTGTGTATTGGCCCCTTGGTTATTTATTTCTTCTTTGAAGGCTCAGCCCTGCAAGCTCACACACTCACTAGAAACAAACTCAAATTTTTACACATCTAATTGCTTTACACATCGCTCAAATAAGAGATGTTTAGCCATTTAGAGCCTGTCTGCCTTGTTCAATCTGCAAAACTGCTCCCAACACCTGTTAGCCATAGATAGGCTAAGCCCTGAGCCATAGAGACCCCAAGCTGATGCCCTTCAATGCTTCCTGTCCTGGAGGCTCTCAGTGTGCTGCTGAGTAACATCGCCTGGACACGTAAGTTCCCTCTCTACTCCCCATCTCCCTGGGGTTGCCTTGCCCTCCTTCCCTTCTGAGTCTGGACTCCCCGAACCCCTAGACAGTCTCCCACTGTGACGAACTTCCCTTCTTGCAAACCTGTCAAAGCATTCCCCAATAAAGCTCGTGTGTGCTACCACCACCTTTTCACCAGCCCCAAATCCTGTGACCTCCCCATCCTACCCATTTTTCTATTCAGTGTGTACCCCCAGTTACAACTTGTCCAGTGCTTCATGCTCAATGAAAACATAATTAACGCATATTGAATATGTGGAAGTAATGATATCAAAGAGGAATGCCGTTTCCCACTTGTTTCTATGTATAGACCAAGCCTTTAAGGCTGATCACCCTGTGTTAGGCTTGTATAATGGATATTTTATGTTTTTGTCTGGTTAGTATCTATTTCCCTCTTCTAATAAAAGAAGCTCTCGTCTCATTTTGTAGAAACACTCTTCCCATGTGTGGCTTATTTGGGGCTGATTCCACTCCCAAGTCGCAGAGGTGGGCACATGGTCCAGGCCTGGCCAATCCAAGCATTTCATCTCTTTGGCAACAGTGGTTGGTTCAGCACAGGACATGTGAACCAAATGCAGGCAAACAGATTTAATCTTGGGACTATTTGATAGAATGATCGAGAAAGAGATAGACTCCTCAAGTGGGAACTACAAAGCCCACCAGCTCTCCACATTTATAACAGTTTACCAACTCCAACTGAAAAAGAAAGGCTGGCTATCTCTCTCAATAGTTCCAGCAAATAGTCCTGGGGTTAAATCTGCTTGGCTGTGTGGCCTCTTTTTCAATTGGGATTGGTAAACTGGTAGAACCGTGGAGCAGCTGGTGGGCTTTATAGTCATCACTTGAGGAACTCCTGCCTGAGAATAAAACCAATGGAGTAAGTGGAGGTAAGTGGAGCTGAGAGATTGGGAAAGTGGTCCTTGAAGACATCATTGCAGCTCAGGATTTAGCCACAGACGTCTCAGTTAAGTAGGTCAGTAAATGCCCTTTTCTTTAGCCTGAGTTAGGTTTCTATCATTTGCAGTCAGGATGTCCTGATTACGATAAAGATGCCGGTACATTTTCTTCACTGCAATAGTTATTGGTGTGGTTATTTCTTGAAGGTCTGCCTCCCTATGTTGTACATTAAAGATAATTGTAAATTTTTTGCTACTCCTCCCTTTGAGAATTAGGGTCGAAATTCCCTCCTCATGAATCTGGCTGGCCTGACTGACAAGGTTGTCCCACGGTAAGCGGCAGAAGTGGTGCTCTGGGATTTCTAAGGCTAGGTCGTAAGAGGCCTTGCAGCTTCTGTCCATGACTCCTGGAATGCTCCTTCTGGGAGAAGCTGCCATATAAGAAGTCTGAGGAACCTGAGACCGCCATACTTGGAGGAAGCCCGCACTCACAGCATGGAGAAGGAGATGCCCAGCCATCCTCAGCTTTCTAACTATCCAGCCCAGGTGACAGACACATGAGTGAAAAAGCCATCTTGAATATTCCAGTCCCAGAGGTACAATAGAAAGAAGGGCCAAGGAATCCAACCATCCGCCATCCCCAAGGCCCTCACCATGGTACCAGCTGTCTCAGTGGTTCAAGTCATCCCAGGGGTGGCCACAGCTACTATGGAGCACAGCTGAGCTCCTCCCTGTGCAGCACCCAAATTCCTGGCCCACAAAGCTGAGAGCATAATAAGATATTGATTTGCATTGCTTAGTTTTGGGGTGGTTTGTTACACAGCAATAGATAACAGAAGAGAGAACTGTATCACCTTCATGCAACAGACTTTTTAAGTTCCATGAGGTCACCAACATTATTTTTGCAGGTAATCACTATATCCTCGGATTTAAACATAGGACCTGTGCATAACAGTGCTTGAACAAATGAATATTTGTCCAAAAGTGTAAAAACACCAACCAATCAATGAAGAAGTGAAGGAAAAGGCCAACTCTACTCCACTTTATCCTCTCCCCTTGCCCCATCATCCTAGAATCAGGTGGTATGCACATCCTTCTCCATTTGGCCTACACACATTTAAACTAAATAGTGCTGTTTTTAAAATGTATGATGGATTACAAAATGAAGAACCATATATATGTTTTCTTACCAACCTGAGTTTAAGAAATCGAGTCATAAAAACCAGTTTATTTGGTTGGTTGTTTTGAATGTAAAATGATGTTCAATTTATTTCAGGTTGTTTTGGTCTACAAATTTAAAGAAACATGTATTTCTGTAGTAGGCTTATTTATATAAGTGCCCATTTCAATTTCACTGTACATTAATGAGTATTTAGGTTACAGATAGGAATGGCACATTCATGAGTTGGCGGAGGAAAAAAATGACATGTTTCGACATTTTGTGTCATTAGCAAACATAGAAGGTATACATAAAATTTCTTAATGTTTTCAGAAGAGAAATAACAGCTTATACCATACTTTGCTTCTGTTTTATGGATTGGATAAAGTATGGAACATGAAATAATGATAATATGACCCTAAACTCTCATTTTATGCAGATGAGTCCAGATGTCACTGAAATGGGCTATTATATGTTTTTATAGAAAAATATACCAGATGAATCATATCATGGGGCACAGCCTTGCCACAAGAAGCTCCATGGATTTTATGATCTTGTCATTTATATGGTCCATAGATACGAACTAATGATCAAATTTATCTCCGCATGTTAAACAACCTTTGCTTTCGTGGATCTCAAATTCTATGATGTATTTTGCATTAAAATGCTCACAAGTTTCCAGTTCTTGCTTAATATGGTCTCATTAAATAAATGAAGCCTAAATAATTCAGATTTTCCCCCCGTTGTTATAATAAAACTCATCCTATAAGTCAAAAGTTGATGCTGAAGGCAAGGATGTGGAGAAATGAGAACCTTTACAGGTTGCTGGTGGGAATATGAAATAGTGCAGCCACTGTGGAAAACAGTTTGGCAGTTCCTCAAAAAGCTGAATACAGAATGTCCTTATGAGCCAGGAATTTACTCTTAGGCATATAAGCAAAAGAACTGAAAACAAGTGTCCTAGCAAACACTCTCTCATGAGTATTCACAACAGCGCGATTCATAGCAGCCCAAGGTGGAAACAACCCAAATGTCCATCAACTGATAGATGGACAAACAAAATGTGGTATATCTACACAATGGAATCATATTCAGCTATCCAATAGGAATGAAGTGCTGATACGTGCTTGAATGCGGATGAACCTAGAAAATATTATGCTAACTGAAAGCCAGACACAAAAGGCCACACATTGTAATTCCAATTTTAAGAACCTTACAGAGGGCCAGGCGTGGTGGCTCACACCTATAATCTCAGCACTTTGGGAGGCCAAGGCAGGCAGATCATGAGGTCAGGAGTTCGAGACTAGCCTGGCCAACATGGTGAAACCCCATCTCTACTGAAAATAGAAAAATTAGCTGGGCGTGGTGGTAGGTGCCTGTAATTCCAGCTATTCAGGAGGCCGAGGCAGGAGAATCGCTTGAACCCAGGAGGCGAAGGTTGCAGTGAGCTGAGATTGCACCATTGTACTCCAGCCTGGGTTACAGAGTGAGACTCTGTCTCAAAAAAAACAAAAAAACAAAAAAACAAAACAAAGCAAAAAAACCATACAGAATAGGCAAATCCATAGAAGCAGAATAGAAGCAGAACACAGGATTAACTGCTTAATGAGTACAGGGTTTCCTTTTGTGGTGATAAAAAGGTTCTGGAACTAGATAGTGGTAATGGTTATACAACATTGTGAAGGTACTAAATGCCACTGAATTATACACTTGAAAGTAGTTAAAATGGTAAATTTCATGCTATGTGCATTATACTACAATTTTTTTTAAGTTGGTACTGAAACATCCTTCCAGAATCAGACAGTGGAGTGGTCTCTGCTATGTAAGGATGGCACTGCTCACCTCATAACTGGAATTTATCTTCTGGTGGGACCTGCGCAGAGCCAGACCCCCCTTTTTTTTTTTTCTTTTTTTTTTTTTACCTTAGCCCAGTGAAAAAGTCTTAACTTACAAGACTAGTCAGGTTTAAAAGTAGGTAAAAAAAACAAACCCTTAGAACCATGGATTCAAAATCAATTTATCACCCTTTTAAACTGACAGATTTGCAAAAGAACTAGAGTTACACTGGGAACAAAGCCACCATGTGTGGCGGTAAGTCCCAGCCAGGTGGCGCCTGAATTGGGTTCTGATTGAGCCTGTGGAGTTTGCGAGCTGATGAACTGCAAAGCCAGGAGGAGGGCATGTGGTTCAGATCCACACCTTGGAGGATCAATGTGGCTCCATATTTAGAAAGCCAAGCCCATGTTCAGAAAGAAGCCTGGGGGAGGTCCAGCCTGCCACATCCTGTGGAAGACAGTGTAGCATGCCTTTTTAAGACATGTGGCTAAGGGCATGGGCTTTGGAGTCACAGTTCCTGAGTTCAAACTCTTCCTCCATCCGCTGCTAGATGTGTCAACTTGGGAAGTGACTTCATCTTCTTACCCAAGATCAAGTTTCTCTCTGTCACATGGAGACAAAACTGTATTTACTTGATAGTAATGAGTATTAACCTAAGTAATGTAACTGAAGTACTTAGAACAGTGCCTAGCCCAGAGGTACTCAGTGATGATACCCAGGTATCATCAACCCGATCATTACTTATGGTCATTGCCTAATTCCCATGAGCCTCCAGCAGGCCTCATTGTGACACAACTGCCAGGGTGATTGGGCTGCAGGGGACAGCTCTCGGGGATCAACACCCTACGTAGCATTGGTGACTCACTGGGAATCAGCCGCTGCCTTTTCTCACAGCCCTGTGTGTGCTCAGCCCAACACAGCACCCTCTTCACTCCAATTGATTGGGCACCGCCAAACTATTCGGAGGTAGGAAATAGGAGCTGAGGCACCCAGTGAGGCTAATCAGCTGAACATATTACATGGAAACTCTGCCAGAAGGGACCACCACTTTCTAGTGAGCAGTCTGGATGTGGGAAAGACAGCTGGAGAGACGAGAGAAGAGAAGGGAAGGAAGGGGAAGGGAGGGGAGAGAAGAGGAGAGGAAAGAGGAGAGAGAGAATGAAGTGGTGAGGACCCAGAGAGCAAAACACAGAGCAGAGACAGAGCCTCTTTCTTTCTTATCCTTGATTTCCATCCACCCTGAGACTCAGCTCTCTCCTGCCATGACCCCTTGTGATAAATTCCCTTCTTCTCCTTAAGCCATCTTCATTTGGTTTCTGTTACCTATACCAAGTAACCCCTACTTAATACAACTCCCATAGCTGATGTTCTTTCTACTACTTATGACAAACGCCTTTTATTCCTTGAGATCCCCCAGACTACGGATGAACTCTGCTATTCGCTTAGATTAATATTTTCCATGCCTTGCTCAGAGGGAGGTGATGGTAACAACAACACCACCACTACTAATGGCAGCTGCTATTTATTAAGCACTTACTGAGTACCAAGTACCAAGCACCATGCGGAACACCCTGCACGCATCACTGCATTTCCTTGTCACACAACCCAGGTTGAGGTACTACTGGCTCTGTCCATTCGTTGAGGAAACAGAGTCTCAGTGGTTTCGGGAACTTAGCCATAGCCACACAGCCTCACAGCTGTGAAGGGCTCCATGGCCCTCCAGTTCTCCCTGCCGCAACTGAACAGATGCTTCTAACTGGGCCGAAGAATATGACAATGCATTGATTGCTACACTAATTCTCTGAATCTAAGATGCCAACAGTTTTGTACTCAAGTCACAAAGTCCTATGGCCTGTAACACGTAGCATCATCTCCACCCACTATTGCCATGAGGAAGCTGGCTGCTTGTCAGTCCCGCCACCTCCTTCAAAGTCAGCAAAAAAGGCCACCTCTAACGGAACACAGCCCTGAGCACTATCCTGCAAGTGAAGGGTAGAGAAGTGTCAATTTACACAGAGATAATAAACACTTTCGCTTTCAGCGTCTCCCTCTGCGCATCCCAGAACTCCATAAAGAACTCCGCACCACTCTGCATTCCTGTCCAGATGGGATCTAACCAGGCCTTGTTCCATGAGCATTCCAAGTGCCTTCACTTTTCTTTATTTGCAGGTTCCCAGCCTTACCAAGGCCAACTCCACTTTGACCCAACCAAAGCTGCGAGAAAATACATTACAATAAAGTCACCCCGTGAGAAGTGGATTCTGACAAAATCATGCAGCCAGCAACTTGCCTGGGCATAATGCACAAATTTTCATTTGAATGTCGTTGTCCGGTAAAGACTGCAACAAGGAAATGGGCTTTGGCTCGAGGAATGGGAAGCAACGCCAAGGACGTGTCAACCTTATGGTGACAGAAGATTGAATCGTGTAACTGCGGCCCTGATGGGACGTGCTTGCCATTGGAAGGAGACTAACTTGACTCCTGGAACAAATTAATTTCCAGAAAGGCTGAGAGGCCATGGCATTTGACGGCTGAGTGCCGTTCAGACCTGAGAGGCATCCTGTGGCTGGTTGTCTGGCCTACCGTTTTTTTCTAGACTTTTCCTCCTGTGCTGCCGTTGCAGCCTTTATCTCCACCCCAAGACCTTTCACTTCCTTGCTCCCTGCCCTTCCTAACTTCTCCAAATTCCATTTTCCAGGTATTCTTAGATTCCATCCTTGTATTTTTTTTTTTTTTTTGGAAACCGAGTTTTGCTCTTTCACCCAGGCTGGAGTGAAGTGGTATGATCCTAGCTCACTGCAACCTCCACCCTCAGGGTTCAAGCAATGCTCCTGCCTCAGCCTCTCAAGTAGCTAGGAATATATGCACCTGCCAGCACACCCGGCTAAATTTTGTATTTTTAGTAGAGACAGGGTTTTCCCATGTTGGCCAGGCTGGTCTCGAACTCCTGACCTCAGGTGATCCACCTGCCTCGGCCTCCGAAAGTGCTGGATTACAAGCGTGAGCCACGGCACCCGGCCTCCCTCCTTGTACTTAGCACACAGGGCTCAGCCTTGATTTTCAAGTTAGACCACTGGTAACCCACGCCAGATAGAGATGCCTATGCTCCCCTCCAGTGACCTTCAGGGGCTCAGGATGTTGAGGGGAAGCCATTCTCTCTAGGATGAAACAAAACATAATGAAATACAGGATGGAATGCAAAATGCTCATGAAATTTTAAGATTAAATGCACATTTTCAAAGAAGATTCCTGCTCTGTCCCCTGACCTTGACGATATGGGTCCAATTCCCCTTCCTTTCCATTAGCTGTCTTTTGATGGCACAGCTTGAGATTTGAACCTTGATCCCCCCTAGAACATCTTGGCTATCTCACGCACCTTACAGCAGACAGAGTTAGGGGATATTTACAACTTTCTTCACTTCCTTACTGAGTCGGTAAAAGCTCAAACCTCACTCACTGAGGTTTGAATGAATGAGTAGTCTGAATTTTTAAAAATCTACATGAATGAAATTTGAAAAGTGAGTACGTTTCCAAGTATGTAAAAGCAGAAATAATCAAATGTGAGTGAATAAAACCAGAGGACCTGCTTTTCATAATAGATAATATTTACAATTAGTGTGTCCATTGTACTTAAGTATAACTAGAATGCCCAAGCATGTTTAAAAAGTCAACATTTGTTGTAATATAAATATAGTACAAATGTATTTACCAAAACCCTTATATCAATATTTTTATTTACTCATAGCCACACTTACAGTAGTACCAAATTCATAACAAAAGCAGCAAAACAGCTGTTGTTTATAGAATATTTGCCGTGTTCCAGGATCCATGCTTATTTTATGTAACGTAATGGTCCTTATAGAAACAGTCCAGTGATGGTGCTCTGATCACCTGCATTTGACAGATGAGGAATGTGAGAACAGAGACATAACGGGCCCAAGGTCACACAGGCAATCAATGGCAGATCCGGCGTTCAAACCCAGTTTTGCCCAGCTACGGCCCTTGACCACATGAAATCACCACTGACCTCAGGTTAATCTTTTTAATTTACTTTTGAGATGCTAAGTGGCCCCTTTCTGGCCTTGGGCATATTCCACACTGCTGCCTGCTCTTTGTAGGACTGTGAAAGAATCTGCTGGAAAGTACTCAGTACCCTAAAACAAGACAATAGTTACCACCATGAAGCCCTTGTGTGGCCGTCACAGGACTGGACTCTATGTGGCACCAACTGTTTGCCTGATCTACATGCAGTGCCTCTGTCAAAGAGTTTGCCCCAAGACATGAAGTTAATGAACACTGTAGTCTGAGCCGAAGATTTGAAGCAGCTGCCAAAGGAGCAGTTCTTGTTCAGGGGTGAGAAGGAGGACAAGAAGAACCGCTCCAAGTCTGAGGGTGCTGATGACAGCAGACTGTCCTTTTCTTCTCAGAAAGCGTCTAAGGAGAACCTACCCTGAACAGCTTCCTTTGCTTTGGGAGGCAGCAAAACTTCAACGCCTGGTGTCAGTGGGCTGTTGACATTTTATTATGCAAGACCAGATGCAGCCTTGTGGAGCTCAGGGACACAATCTACATGCAAATGAGAATTAGAAACTCTCAGAGACCTGGGTGAGCCACGGACAGGAGGCTCACTGCCAACAGTTCATGCCGAGGTGAAGACCCCAAACCCGGAGAAGGACGCTGCATTTTAAATAGATCCTTGCAATTCCTGCTTTTAACAGGAAGACATGGGGCTGTGGCAGGGAGTGGAGTAGAAAAGTAGTGAGTGGGAAACCTGGCTCTCCAGAGGGAAAGACCGGCCTGCTGCCCCATATCTGACCTAGGGGGAACACGACACAGGAATGAGGGCCGACTGAGAAATACAAGCCTCCCAATCTCCCAAAGAGGCAGAAAGTTGAAAACCACAGCACGCATTTTAGGACTGTCAGAAATACATAAAACTAGCTATGTACACATGACACACAATTCTGGTCCTATTTGTTCTGTGACAAATTAAAAATTGCACAGCTGTCATCAACACAGAAAATTTAAAAGAGGAAAAATGATGATCCTTTTGCTATAATTTAACATATAATAATGCTGCAGTTGAATTGTCTCGTAGAAAGGCAAACATCCCAATTAAAAGGATCCACAGCTTTCCATGTCAGTATTTTATTTTAGCCAGAGCCACTTCTCCCCCAAATTAAAATGAATATGCTTAGAGGTGACATAACTCCCAACAATGAGTCTACCTCCTTTAGGAGGAAACTCACATTGCAGAAATGGAGTATCACTTTTGAGGCTAGATTTAAACACACACACACACACACACACACACACACAGCCATAGTCTTTTCTCTCTTGAAATGCTCATTCGGAGGGAAGTTGGCCACCATGTCATGAGAATATTCAAGCATATGAAGAACTGAGATCTGTGCCAACAGTCAGCATGAACCTACCAGACATGTGAATGTGCCATCTAAAAGCATATCTTCTAATCACAGACAAGCCCTCAGATGGACGTGCCCACAGTGACAACGTGACTAAACTCACCTGAGAAACCCTAAGCTTGCATGATTTGGCCAGGCCACGCATAATTTCCAAACTCACAGAAACTATAAGATAATAAAGTTTATTGCTGTTTTAACCCACAGGCATTTGGGGGTAATTTATGAGTCAGTAATAGATAACTAATACAGATTTTCATACCTGGAAAGAAAGTTCTGCCATAACAAAAAAAAAAAACCACTAAAAATGTGGGTGGCTTTTCAACTGAGCAGTGGGCCTGAGGGTGTTGGAGAAGAGTATCGGTGAAATCCTAAAGTGCCCTCAAAAGATGGCCAGCAGAATCCTGTCGGCCCTCATGGAGGCTGTTGGTGAGGGCATAAGGAAAACTGAGGAAAATATGATTGCCAAGTGGAGGACAGGAGGTCCGTGCTATGTAACAGCAGAATTTAACGATACTATTGCCTGTGATGGTGCAGAAAGTAGAAAATATATCAAAGGAGCTGGATGATCTGTTAAAGGAGGCAGACATGTGCAGGGTAGGGGAGGGCCTCCACCCAGGAACGTCAGGCGACCATCAGGTGATGATGAGGTGGTTGTTAAACTGTCTCGCTATAATTAATTGTTCACAGCTGGCACGAGGGCTCAGCTGTCTCCCAATATATAGAAAACACCTGAAGTTGGTGATCAGTAGCTTTCAAATGAAATCTCAGGGGCTGGGCAAGTAGACTCAAGCATACACACCTAGAGGCAAAATGGTGGCATTTAACTGGTATATGACCTTCCTCTAGGAAGTGTTTTTCCTTGATGGGTAAGAGGACAACGTGTACAATATCAGTAAACACACCACACACATATGCAGCTTCTTCCAAGTGCTGGCAGGCCACTGTGCATGCAGACAGCTCAACCCAGGAAAAAGTCAAGAGAGAAGAAATACAAACCTCAGAACCATGCCAATGTATAGAAATCTCAAGTCAAAGGTCAGATGGAGCACTTGGCTCTTTCAAGTCACCAGCTTGGCCCTCTTCCAAGTGTGCATTAGTTCCTTTCACTCCCACTCTAAAACTTTTTAATAAATTTTCACTCCTGCTCTAAAATGTGCCTTGGTCTCTCACTCTGCCTTATGCCCCTCAGCCAAATTCTTTCCTCTGAAGAGGGAAGAGTCAAGTTGCTGCAGACCCATGCAGATTCGCTGCTGCTAACAGATCTAGATAAGAAGATCTGCAGCCAAAATGTGGAAGATGCCACCTGGTTTCTTCTTGCTACTAATAATAAAATGGAAGAGAAGAGAGATAAACTAAAGGAAGGACCACTAAAAAAGAAAAGAAGCCAAGATTTACTGGTTTTAGAAATTTATTCTCTGCAGATGGCAAACAGGGCTAAAATTAGGAAATGGTTCCTAGGCAAAAATCAGATTCAGAGCTTTCTTGGAACAACACTGTATAAAAGATAAAGCCAAGAGTGTAGCTACAAAATCTTTTGTTGTGGACTTAGAAATATTTAAGGTGTCACCTCAAAGAACAATTTAGTAAAATTTGGGTTTCTAAGAAGATTAAGGTTGTCCCTTAGTAGTTTCAGCAAAAACTCAGGGTAGAAAGAGGATTATCTTGGCCGGGCATGGTGACTCACGCCTATAATCCTAGCACTTTGGGAGGCTGAGGTGGGCAGATCATGAGATCAAGAGATTGAGACCATCCTAGCCAACATGGTAAAACCCCATCTCTACTAAAAATACAAAAATTAGCCAGGTGTGGTGACATGCACCTGTAATCCCAGCTACTCTGGAGGCTGAAACCAAAGAATCGCTTGAATCCAGGAGGCGGAGGTTGCAGTGAGTTGAGATTGGGCCATGGCACTCCAGCCTGGGCAACAAAGTGAGACTCTGTCTCAGGGGAAAAAAAAAAAAAAAAAAGGATTATCTCAAAGAGATTTGGGAAGTGGTTTTGTCTAATGGAGTACACTCTCCAATAATATTTACAGTATACTCGCTATGTTTTTAAGACAGCTATATTGACAGATATGCTATCAGTTGGACTAAAAGGGACAGAAGGAAAATTGGTCTATGGATCCCCAGAGTTCTAGTAGCTAAAAGCAGATTAAGAAAACTTTGCAGCTACAAACATGAGCTACCTTTTATATAAAAGAAACAGTGACTCAAAGACTATAACCAAGAGCTCAAAGGGTGGCTTAAAAACCATGAGGAACTATTCCTGCTCCTTGAGTCCTAATTAAGGAACTGTGGACCCATGCCTGAGATGTTTTAGAGCCTGTATGGTCCAGCAATTTCTGTGTGGTTTGCATTTTTCCATTTATCATCAAGTGTGACTATAGCAGTTATGCTTGTCTCACCACTGTTCATGTGAGAAGGAGGTAACTTCTCTCTTTAGATCACAGGTCTTTAGATTGAGAGGAATAGTACTCACAAAACAGTATTTAAGGAATTATACCTGGATCTGATTTACATGATGAGATTCCAGACTTTATGTTGATGATAATGGGATGAGATTTTGGGGGCTTTGGGGATGGAAGGAGTATAGTTTACATGTGAATTATTAAGGGAAGAAAATGGACAATTATAGCCAGATCCAAAATAGAACCCAGTGATTCTCATCTCCTGGTATTCACACCCTTGGATAGTGCTCTCCTGCACTAGATAGGGCTGACCTGTGTGACCAACAAGACATTGTGGAAATGTCCATTTGACATCTAGGATCGGTCATAAAAGACCCTGTGGCTCTCAACTTGCTTTCTCTCTAATCACTCACTCTGAGGGAAGTCAACTGAAGTTGTGAGGACTTCAGCAGCTTTGTAAAAAGGTCCATATGGTAAGGCATTGAAGTATCTTACTAAATAGTAGCACAAATCCCCCAGCCATGTGAATGTGCCATCTTGGAAAGAGACACTTCGGTTGCAGTCAAGCCTCCCAGTGATTCCAGTCAAGCCAGGCAACATTGTGACTGCATCTCCATGAGAGACAGGGAGCCAGAACCAACTAGGCAGACCACTCCACAATTCCTGCTCTATAGACATTGTGAGATAAAGATCTGTTACTGTTTTAAACTGCTCTGTTTGGATGTAATTTCTTATACAGCAATAGATAGCTAATATGGTGAAGATTTGAATTCTGTTATAGCCTACAGTTTTGATTTTGCTCCAATAACCTGACAAGACTCCATCTCCTATGCAACTGTATTCTTAAAAAGTTTTGTTTAAGATACATTTAATTCTGTCTGTGCTTTCTTGGTCTTCTTCCAGAATAAAGAAAGACGGTTCCACCCATCAGGGAAATAGTTTCAGCACTTGCGTACTTGAAAGACAAGTCATAACACAACCATTAAGATTCCATCAAACCACAAAGATAAGTCCACTTATCAGCAAGAAATTATTTCCACTGATAGAACTGAGGAAAGATGTAACCTTTTCCTTGTCATCAGATGCAATCTTCTAAAAACCTCATGCAGAATAAAACACAGCTTCAAAAAATGGTAGCAGTTGAATGGTCACCCACCTACCAAGGATAATATAGGCATACATCCTACATGGGAACAGCGAGATGAAATAAATGGGAACCGCTTAATGAACCCCCAAATTCACTTACTTCTAACTCAGCAAGGACTGCAAGTCAGGGGGAAGAACAAGATGGTGCAATAGAAGGCTTCACCAATTTTTGCCCCCATCATAAGGACACCAACTTGACAACTATACACCCAAAAATCCACCTTCATAAGAGCCAAAAAATCAGGTGAGCACTCACAGTACCTGGTTTTAACTTCATATTGCTGAAAGAGGTGATGAAGAAGCAGGAAAGACAGTCTTGAATTGTTGACATCACTCCTCTCCTCTCCCAAGCCCCCTCCTTCCCAGCATTTCACCCACCTCCCTGTAGCAGTGGCAGCAGGGTGTGGAAAGCATTTTGGTGTGCCAGGGAGAGGGAGATGGCAGCATTTGTGAGGCATTGGACTCAGTGCTGCCGTTTTGTAACAGAAAACAAAGCCAGGCTAAACTCAGCTGATGTCCGCCCACTGAGGGAACATTACAGCCAGCCCCAGCCAGAAGGGAATTGCCTATCCCAGTGGTCTGAACTCGAGTTCCTGCAAGCCTCGCTATCACAGGCTAAAGAGCTATGGGGCCTTCAATAAACCTGAAAAGCAGTCTAGGCCAAAACGGTTGCAAGTCCTAGTGCTGAACTGGGCCCAAACACAGTGGACTTGGGCGGAGGGGGGTGTCACATGGCAGCTAAAAGAGTGCTGGCATCACCCATTTCCTAAACCCAGGCTGCACAGCTCATAGCTCCAAAACAGACCCCTTCCCTCTCCTTGAGGAGTGCAAAGGGAAGAGTGAAGAGGACTTTGTCTTGACCTTGGATTCCAGCTCAGCCACAACAGAATAGGGTACCAGGCAGACTCACAAGGCCCCCTTTCCAGGCCCTAGTTTCTGGATGACATTTCCAGACACACCCTGGGCCAGAAGAGAACCTGACATTCTGAAAATAAAGACTTATCTGGAAGGAGTCCTGGAAGGATTAATCACCTGCTGACGAGTCCTTGAGCCGTGCAGAGCCTGCAGTGATACTCAAATACTATATCAAGGGCCTTGGGTCAGACTCTGAGACTTGCTGGCTTCAGGTGAGACTCAACATATTCTCAGCTGTGGTGGCTATGGGGCAAGATTCCTTCTACTTGAGAAAATCGGAGGAAAAAGCTAAGGGGACTTGGTCTTGTGCCTTAGGTACCTGCCTGGCCACAGAAAGCTAGAGCAACAAGTAGGCTCTTGGTGTCCCAGTTCCAGAACATGGCTTTGGACAGCATTTCTGGGCCTGCCCTGGACCAGAGAGGAACCCACTGCCCTGAAAGGTGAGTCCCAGGCTAAGCAGCATCCAATCAACAAGCTGATTAAAGAGTCCTTGAGCCTTAAGGAAACATTAGTGGCAGTCTAGCAGTACTATGCACGGGCCTGTGGTGGTGGTAGCCACAGAGTAAGCCTCTTCCACCTTTGGAAAGGGGAGGAAAGAATGGGAAGGACTGTCATGTGGTTCAAGTGCCAGATCAGCTACAGTACAATAGAACACCAGACAGACTTCTAAGGTTTTTGACTGTCATCCCTGGCTCCCAGACAACACTTTTGGACATGCCTGGAGCCTAGGGGAACTCATCAACTTGAAGGTAAGGACAATGCCTGGTTGGCTTTGCCATCTGCAGATTGTAGAGCCCCAGGGCCTTGAGCAAACATAGGCCATAGCCAGAGAGTGTTGTTGACATCACTCCTCTCCCAAGCCCCCTCCTTCTAGCATTTCACCCTCCTCCCTGCAGCAGTGGCAGCAGGGTATGGAAAGCATTTTGGTGTGCTGGTTACAGAAAGCCTTGGGTGAGATCCAGTGCTCTGCTGGCTTCCAGTCTGACCTACCACAGTCTTAGTGGTGGTGGCCACAGGGGTACTTGTATCACACCACCCCCAGCTCCAGGTGGCTCAGAACAGAGAATGAGACTCCATTCATTGGGGAGAAAGTAAGGGAAGAAAACAAGAATATCTCTCTGGTAATCCAAGAATTCTTTCAAATCTTATCTAAGACCATAAAGGCAGCACCACTATGAGTCCATAAGAACCACAGCATCACTAGGCTAGGGGTGATCCATAAAGCAGAGACAGCTTAGATAATAACACCTAAGTCATTTGGAATATCTGGAGAGCCTTCTCAAGAAAAACTGGTAGAAACAAGCCCAGATTGAGAGTTCTGCAATAATGTATAAATACCTAACTCTTCAATGCCCAGACATGGAAAAACATCTATAAGCAACAACACTATCCAGGAAAATATGGTCTCACCAAATGAACTAAATACGGGACCAGAAACCAATCCTGGAGAAACAGATATGTGATATTTCAGACAGAGAATTCAAAATAGCTTTGTTGAGGAAACTCAAAGAAATTCAAGATAGCAAAGAGAAGGAATTCAGAATACCATCAAATACATAAAACAAAGAGATTGAAATAATTTTTAAAAACTCAAGCAGAAATTCTGGAGCTGAATAATGCAACTGGCATAGTGAAAAATGCATTAGAGTCTTTTAACAGCATTATTGATCAAGCAGAAAAAGGAATTAGTAAGCTTTAAGACAGGCTATGTGAAAATACACAGTCTGAGGAAACAAAAGAAAAAAGAATAAAAAACAATGAAGCACACCTATAAGATCTAGAAAATAGCTCCAAAA
Source organism: Cacajao melanocephalus (assembly GCA_963573385.1). Lineage (NCBI taxonomy): Eukaryota > Metazoa > Chordata > Mammalia > Primates > Pitheciidae > Cacajao > Cacajao melanocephalus. Next base: position 14,735 of record CAUYLG010023538.1, on the reverse strand, counting down.
GAGCAAATCTAAGTTATTGGCCTTAAAGAGGAGATAGAGAAAGAGACAGCAGTAGAAAGTTTAAAGGGATAATAACAGAGAACTTCCAAAACCTGCAGAAAGTTATCAATATACAAGAACAAGAAGGTTATAGAATACCAAACAGATTTAACCTGAAGAAGACTACCTGATATGGTTTGGCTCAGTGTCCCCATCCAAATCTCATCTCAAATTGTAATTCCCATGTGTCAAGGGAGTGACCTGGTGGGACGTGATTGGATCATAAGGGTGGTTTTCCCCATGCTGTTCTCATGATAGTGAGTTCTCATAAGTTCTGATGGTTTTTTAAGGACTCTTTCCCCTTCGATTTCTCTTCTCTCTTTCCTCCTGCCATGTAAGATGTGATTTGCTTCCCTTTCACCTTCCTCTATGATTGTAAGCTTCCTGAGGCCTCCCCAGCCACGTAGAACTGTGAGTCAGTTAAACCTCATTTGTTTATAAATTACTTAGTCTTGAGTAGTTTCTTTGTAGCAGTGTGAAAACAGACTAACATACTACCTCAAAACATTTAATAATCAATCTCCAATAGGTCAAGGATAAAGAAAGGCTTCTAAAATTACCTAAAGAAATAAATAACAAACAATGGGGCTCCAATACATCTGGCAGCAGACTTTTCAGTGGAAACTTTATAGGCCAGGAGAGAGTGGCATGATGTATTTGAAGTGCTGAAGGAAAAAACTTTTACCCTAGAATGGTATATCCAGAAAAAATATTTTTCAAACATCAAGGAGAAATACTTTCTCAGACAAACAAAAGCTGAGGGATTTCATCAACACCAGACCTGTCCTACAAGAAATGCTAAAGAGAGTACTTCAATCAGAAAGTAGGTCAGCTTCATCTTAAGGTCCAAAACTCACTGCTAATAGTAAATACCCAGAAAACCTCCAAGTAGTATAACACTATAACTGTGATACATAAATTACTATATCATAATTAGAAAGACTAATAAAGCTATAAAAAATAATAACTACAACAACTTTTCAAGACATAGACAGTACAAAAAGATATAAATAGAAACAACAAAAAGTTAAAAACTGGGGGGATGAGGTTAAGGCATAGAGTCCTTATTAGTTTTATTTTTGCTTGTTTGTTTATGCAAAAGATGCTGTTATCAGCTTAAAATAATGAGTTATAAGATAGTACTTGCAAGCCTCATGGTAACCCCAAATCAAAAAACCTACAAGGACACAAGAAACATAAAAAGCAAGAAAAGAAATCATATCATCAAAGAAAAATCACCTTAACCAAAAAAAGACAAGGGAAAAAAAGAAGAAAGAAAAGACCACAAAATAACCAGAAAACAAATTTTCAAATGGCAGGAGTAAATCCTTACTTGTCAGTAACAGCACTGAATGTGAATGGACTAAACTCTCCAATCAAAACAAATTTAGTGCCTAAATGGATTTAAAAAAAAAAAAAAAAAAGACAAGACCCAATGATCTGTTGCCTTTAAGATACATGCTTCACCTATAAAGACACACATAGGCTGAAAATAAATGAATGGAAAAAGATATTTCATGCCAGTGGAAACCAAAAAAGAGTCAGAGTTACTATACTTATATCAGACAAAATGGATTTCAAGACAAAAAGTATAAGAAGAGACAAAGAAGGTCACTATGTAATGATAAAGGGGCCAATTCTACAAAAGGATATAACAATCTTAAATATATGCACCGGACACTGGAGGACCCAGATATATAAAGCAAATATTATGAGAGCTAAAGAGAGAGATAGATTCCAACACAATAATAGCTAGAGACTTCTAAACACCGCTTTCAGTGTTAGAAACATCTTCCAGACAGAAAATCAAAAAAGAAACTTTGGACTTAATCACCACAATAGACCAAATGAACCTAATAGATATTTACAGAACATTTCATGCAACGGCTGCAGAATTTACATTTTTTTTCCTCAGCACATGAGTCACTCTCAGGAATAGACCATATTTTAGGTCACAAAACAAATCTTAAAACATTCAAAACATTGAAATAATATCAAGCATCTTCTCTGACAACAGTGGAATAAAACTAGAAATCAATAACAAGAGAAATTTATGGAACTACATAAATACATGGAAATTAAACAATATAGTCCTGAATGACCAATGAGTCAATGAAGAAATTCAGAAGAAAATTTAAAAATTTCTTGCAACAAATGGTAATGGAAACACAACAGACCAGAACCTGTAAGACACAGTGAAAGTAGTACTAACAGGGAAGTTTACAGCTGTAAGTGCCTACATCAAAAAAGAAGAAAAATGTTTGGACATGATGGTTCATGCCTGTAATCCCAGAACTTTGGGAGGCCAAGGTGGGTGGATCACATGAGGCCAGGAGTTTGAGACCAGCCTGGCCAACATGGTGAAACCCCATTTCTACTAAAAATACAAAAATTAGCTGGGCATGATTGTATACATCTTTGATCCCAGCTCCTCAGGAGGCTGAGGCATGAGAATCACTTGAATCTGGGGGACAGAGGTTGTAGTGAGCCAAGATGGTGCCACTGTACTCCAGCCTGGATGACAGAGTGAGACCCTGTTTCAAAAACAAAAGAAGAAGAAAGAAAAAGAAGAAAAGAAGAAGAAGAAAAGAAGAAGAAGGAAAGAAGAAGAAGAAGAAGAAGAAGAAGAAGAAGATGAAGAAGAAGAAGAAGAAGAAGAAAGAAGAAAGAAGATAGAAGAAAGAAGAAAGAAAGAAGAAAGAAGAAAGAAAGAAGGAAGAAGGAAGAAGGAAGAAGAAGAAGACGGAAGAAAGAAGAAAGAAGAAAAAAGAAGAAAGAAAGCAGAAGAAAGAAGAAGAAGAAAGCAGCAAGAAGAAGAAAGAAGAAAGAAGAAGAAGAAGAAAAAAAGAAGAAAGAAGAAGAAAGGAGAAGGAGAAGAAGAAGAAAAACACCAAATAAATAAACCTAATAGTGCATCTTAAAGAACTGGAAAAGGAAGAGCAAACCAAACCCCAAATTAGTAGAATAACATAAATAATAAAGATCAGAACAGAAATAAATGAAATTAAAATAAAGAGAACAATGTGAAAGATCAATGAACCAAAAAGTTTGTTTTTTGAAAAAAGATAAACAAAATTGACAAACTGTTAGCAAGAATAAGAAAAAAGAGAGATAATAAATAAACACAGAGATTTTAAAAAGGAGTTGTTACAACTGATATCACAAAATTCAAAGAATCATTAGTGACTACTTTCAGCAACCATATGCCAATAAATTGGAAAATCTAGAAGAAATGGACAAATTCCTAGATACATACAACCTACCAAGATTGAACCATGAAGAAATCTAAAACCTGAGCAGACCAATAACAAGTAATGACATCAAAGCTGTAATAAAAGTCTCCCAGTAAAGAAAAGCCCAGACCTGACGACTTCACTGCTGAATTCTACCAAACATTTAAAGAATTAATAGCAACCCTACTCAACTATTCCAAAAAGTAGAGGAAGAGGGAATACTTCCAAACAAATTTAAGGCCAGTATTATGCTGATATTTGAAAACTAGGCAAAGAGAAAGAGAACGAGAAAGAGAAAGAGAAAAGGAGAGGAGAGGAAAGAGAGTGAGCAAGAGGAAGAGAGACTGACAGAGAGAAGAAGGAAGGACAGACAAGCCAATCTCTAATGAATACTGACACAAAAATCCTAAACAAAATACTAGCAAGCCAAATTCAACAATATATTAAGAAGATCATTCATCATGACCAAGTGGAATATATCTTTTGGATGCAAGGATGGTTCAACAAATGCAAATTAATGAATAGGATGTGTAATATCAACAGAATGAAGGACAAAAATCATGTGATTATGTCAATGGATGCTGAAAAAACATTTGATAAAATTCAACATCCTTTAATGATAAAAAACCTTCAAAAAACTAGGGATAGAAGGAACATACCTCAACATAATTAAAGCTAGGTACAACAGACTCATGGCTAGTATCATACTTAATGGGGAAAAACTGAAAGCCTTTCCTCTAAGATCTGAAGCATGACAAGGATGTCCACTTTCACCACTATTATTAAACATAGTACTGGAAATTCTAGTCAGAGCAATCAGACAAGAAAGAAATAAAGGGCATTCAACTGGGAAAGGAAGAAGCCAAATTATCTTTGTAGATGATATGATCTTATATTTTGAAAAAACTAAAGACTCTACCAAAAAGATTATTAGAACTGATAAATAAATTCAGTAAAGTTTCAGGATACAAAATAAACATACAAATCAGTAGCATTTCTATATGCCAACAGTGAACAATCTGAAAAAGAAAATTTTAAAACCCCATTTATACTAGCTACAAATAATATTAAATACCTAGGAATTAACTTAAAAAGTGAAAGATCTCTAGAATAAAAACTATAGAATACTAATGAAAGAAATTGAAGATGATATAGAAAAATGAAAAGATATTTCATGTTCATGGATTGGAAGAATCAATATTATTAAAATGCCCATGCTATCCACCACAATCTACAAGTCAATGCAATCCCTATCAAAATACTAATGATATTCTTCACATAAATCGAAAAAACTATCCTAAAATTGATATGGAACCACAAAAGACCCAGAATGACTAAAACTATTCAAAGCAAAGGAACAAAACTGGAAGAATACCATTACCTGAATTTAAATTATACTACAGAGCTATAGTAACTAAAATAGTATGGTCCTGGCATAAAAGCAGATATATAGACCAGTGAACAGAATAGATAATCCAGAAACAAATCCACAGATGTACAGCAAACTCATTTTCAACAAAGTTTCCAATAACATACACTGCGAAAAAGACATAAATGATGCTGAGAAAGTTGGATATCCAAATGTGGAAGAATGAAACTTAGATCCCTATCTCTCAACAGATACAAAAATTGAATCAAAATTGATTAAAGACTTAAATCCTCATACTATGAAACTACTAAAAGAAAACATTAGTGGAAACTCCCCAGAGCATAGATCTGGGCAAAAATTTATTGAGTGATACACCACAAACATAAACAGGCAAACCAAATATGGACATATGGAAACACATCAAATTAAAAAACTTCTGCACAGCAAAGGAAACAATCAACAAAGTGAAGAGAAAACCCACAGAACAGGAGACGATATTTGCAAACTACCCATCTGACAAAAGAGATTAATAACTAGATTTTATAAGAAGTTCAAACAATTCTATAGAAAAAAAAACCTGATTTTTAAATGGGCAAAAGATCTGAATAGACATTTATTCCACTTAAAAATCAGATTAGATTTTTTTTCCTATAGAGTTTTCTTTTTAAGAAATGAAAAAAAGACATGCCAATGGCAAACAGGTCTACGAAAAGGTGCCCAACATTCTTGATCGTAAGAAAAATGCAAATCAAAACTGCAATGAGATATAATCTCACTCCAGTTAAAATGGCTTTTATCTAAAAGCGAGGCAGTAACGAATGCTGGTGAAGATGTGAAGCAAAGGGAACCCTTCTACACTATTGATGGGAATACAAATTAGTACAACCACAATGAGAAATGGTTTGGAGGTTTCTCAAAAAACTAACATTAGAGCTGCTATACAATCCAGCAATCCCACTCCTAGGTACATACCCAAAGAAAGGAGATCAGTATATTGAAGAGATGTCTGCTGTCCTGTGTTTGCTGCAGCACTGTTCATGATAGCCAAACTTTGGAAGCAATGTAGGTGTCCATCAACAGATGAGTGGATAAAGACAATTTGGTACTTATATAAAATGGAGTACCAGTTAGCCATAAAAAGAATGAGATCCTGTCATTTGCAAGAACTTGGATGGAACTGAACGTTATGCTAAATGAAGTAAGCCAGGCCCAGAAAGACAAACATTGCATGTTCTCACTTATTTGTGGGATCTAAAAATCAAAAGAATTGAACTCATGCAGTAGAGTAGAAGGATGATTCCCAGAGGCCGAGAAGGGTAGTTGGAGAGTCAGGGGGAGATATGGATGCTTAATGACTACCAAAAAAAAAAGTGGTTTGAAAGAATGAATAAGGCATAGTATTTGCTAACACAACTGGGTGACTGTAGTCAAATACAATTTAATTGTATATTGAGCAATAACTCAGATGGTATGATTGAACTGTTTGTAACACAAAGGATAAATGCTTGAGATAATGAGGATATTGTGCATTGTGTGCCTGTATGAAAATATCTCACATACCCCATAAATATGTCCATCTACTATATACCCACAAAAATTAAAATTAAAAAATTTTTTAAAGTACTGCAAGGCAAAAACTTTATTAAAGAGTTAAAACAAACAAAAACAGGAAATAAATGAATTAAATTCTCTTTCTTTAGTATTTTATCATTATTTTTTTTTCTTTCCACAAGTGATCATGTAATATCATACCACATCCATAATTCCTTCTTGCCTTCCAAAATAAAATTTACTACTGGGGAGTTCTTCCACTGCTCTATTGGAGCAGCTGGTATAATGGGAATGGTTACAGGTGTGATGATGGATGACCAAAGAAAGACCCAGGAAGGTTACCTCACTGTCTATTTACCACAAACTGCTATAAAAATATGCCCACTTTCTCTGGGTGCTAAGTTTGGGAACACTGGTCCTTAGATATCACCATTGATCTGTTCACTAGACTAGAAATTCCATGATGAGATGAATCATGTTTTGTCTGCTTGTTTGTTTTATCAGTTTCCAGAGTGCCTAGCATAAGAGCTGGAGACTCAATAAATAGTAGTTCAACTAATTCCTTAACTTAATGACAACATCAGTATGGGAATTACAGCCAATTCCTGACAAGCAGTCATGAAAATATCAAACTGATCATTTCCATTGCTTCTAAGCAGTGAAACACACTGTTTGCTTTTAGAAAATGAATTTTAATAGGAAAAAAACTAAGAAATAGCCTTTCTGGGGCACTAAATTATATAGATTGTGTCCTGAAAAAAAAATGCATAGTTTGAAACTACTAGCTTAGTGTCTTTTTAAGAGTACGGTTGAGACCATCAAAGTTATGTTACCTTGATCACTCATATTCCTGTCTTTGTCTTTTTTCTCTATAATCTGGAAACAAAATTAGTAAATACGCTATGAAACTCTATGATGCCTTATATATGACGTTGTAGATGAAGACTGTATAGCATGGTAAACTATGATAAGACTGTTAAAAGTGTGACCGCAGTAAGTAGTCAAACTGAATGAAGACTGCACTGTTCACATAGTTTTATAATGTAGGTATATTCACATATATAATTGAGAATACACACACTCGTGTGTGTATGTATCACGACGTTAGCAGGGTTTATCTCTATTTGATGTTATTACCTATGACTTATTTTCTTCTTTTCTGTATATTTTCCAAATTTCCCACACTGAAATATACATTAGCTATTCAATTAGATTATAATTATTTAAAAATTAAAAATGTGACTGATACCAGTAATTATTTGAAAGAGTGTAAGCATGTCTCCATTTGATGATATCTTGGTTATCTCCAAATGAAGTCAAAAGCTTGTTGTTGCATTTGGGTGGTTCGAGGATCAGCAATGGGAATGTGAAACTCTTTCTTTCCAGGCATGGATTCCAATAATGGGTTCATGCATGCCTCGTAGTTGATACCATCTTTTCCCAAGCCTAGTTTGATTAACATACAAATGGATATGCCTTTCATATCACATGCAAGATGGAAGAACTGTTTGTCAGGTAATAACGCAAACAAAACCATAAACACACAGCTTTGAAAGTGTAGATTTCAATGGCACAATGAAGTTGGAAGTTCTAGGGGCATATGGTTCTTTGTTGCAGGCCAAGTGAAAGGGTATAGACTTGGTTCACACAGAGACAGCTCTTACTGTTTCTGGAAACCCTTCTACCATAAAGGGGTATTAAATTGCTCCTGACATACTAAGCTGAGAAGCAAAGATTTCAGGTTGTATAAAGTTACCAGATATTTGGTACCCATTTAAGCTAAGCCATTCATGGTAGTGTATTCTATGCAAATCATTAACCCACAGCAAAGTGGAGTGGTGATAACATGGACATTACTCCAGAGAAAAAGTCAACAGGCTTGTTGTGCAACCTTTGGCAAGTCCTTAGTCTCTGGGAACATCGATTTCTTTAGCTGAAAAATGGAGGTAATAATGCTTATGGGAAACATGGCATCTGTAGCATCTGTAGGGTAAGATGATGCTTGTGAAAGTGCTTTGAGAAACTATAAAATCTGGGACAATATAAAATTCTCTGCTATTGGTGTTATGACTAGTATGACTGTTGGTATCATCATTTTCTGAATCTTCAGAGAAATTTTTAGGCCAGGAGTTTTCAGAATATATAATATTTTCATCATTGGAGAGATCATTTTTCCTATGTGGAGTCTGTGATGTTCCATACGCAAATCGCACAAAAATACGCATCTTGTAAAACAATACAGTTCCATTCCCGATATAATCTAGCCTTTAAATTCAGCTTTAAAAAATCATGGTATTTGATTAAGAGGATGGGCTCATATTTATTTATATTATTGTTCTCCTCTTTAAAATGATGGTAGGGAAATAAAACGAGCATAAACCCAGTCATGACAAGGAGGCTGTCAGCAGCTCAGGGATCCCAGCAAGTTTCCATGAGATATAAATCAGATGACATAGTGATGACCGATGAAGATGCCCCGGGAAGTGTGGCAGGGAAGAGTCCCAGGCAACGGTGGCCAGAAGAGATGGGAGGAACTGAGGACAAGCAAGAGCCCTGTGTTCCTCGAACTCTTGAAAGACTTGAGACTGGGCAAGATCATGTCCAGAAAGAGAGTGACATGTGCAACTGAAAGAAGATTAGTTGAAAGGTTGTATGTGAAGGCACTGGCTCCCATCTTCACCGTCAACTACAGAATTCAACTACAGAATACCCTACAGCCAGTCCTTACCTGACAAGACCAAAATATAAAAGCCAAACCAAAACCCAATCAAACAAAAAGAAGAGTGTCCTCTGTCAAACAGATAAAATGAACTCTCTGAAGAAAATAAGGACAGCTGATGTGAATGTTGAAATCCTAGAGCAAAAAGGTAGAAATCCTGGCATTTGGGAGGAGTCAAGCATAGTGGTTGGTGCCACCTGTTCACCGTCAAGCAAAGCCTGCCATCCACATGTACGTAATTCCCCATCTGCTTGAGCAGCGACTCATTCTTGAGTGTAAACAGACCACCAAGGATTTCCTGACATTGAAGAAAAGCCTCAAACATAAAAGAAACACAAAACAAAACAAAACAAAACAAATATGGCTTTGGAAAAACCATGACTTTAGGAAGAGGAAACATGTAAACAAAACAGAGATTCCAGGCAGTATTTTATCCATAAAACAAGAAAGGAGTACTGTGGCAATGGAACAGTCAGAGAATAACAGAAAACGCTTAGAAATTAAATCCACTATTACCAAAATAAAAAATGTAATATTGAGGCTAGATGTTAAATTTGAGAGTATTATCCGGCAAGTAAAACAAAAAGTTCAGGAAAAGATGAAGGTAAATATAAGCAATAGACTTATATTTATGCCAAAAATCACAGAGAAAAGAAAACAGGGATGATAGGAAAAGCAGAGAAAGAAAATAAAGAATAATTAAGTTTCTATGTTAGAAATGAAAGTTATAACACCTTAAGTTTTTGTTTTGTTTTGAGACAGGGTCTTGCTTTGTTGCCCAGGCTGGAGTACAGTGGCATGATGACAGCTCACTGCAGCCTCGACCTCCTGGGCTCAAGTGATCCTCCTCCCTCAGCCTCCCAAGTAGCTGGGATCACAGGTACACACCACCACACCCAGCTAATTTTTTAATTTTTTGTAGAGACAGGGTCTCACTATGTTGGCCAGGCTGGTCTCAAACTCTTGGGCTCAAGTGATCCTCCTGCCTCGGCCTCCTAAAGTGCTGGGATTACAGGAATAAGCCACCACACCTGGTACTTACATTGAAAGGGACTATTGTAATAAATAGCAATAACAGTAGTCATAGCTAAAGGTTATTGAAAAACTATTATGTGCCGGGCACCATTTTAGAAAGATTTGTATGTAGTGACTTTTTAATCCGCCCAATAAATCTAAGAGGCAGCTACTATTATCAACACTGTTTTATTGATGTTATTAATACAGCTGAGAAAATAGAGACACTGCTACTGGTTAAAACACTTAACCCAAGCTAGTAAATGAGACAACTAGGGTTTAAACTCAGCCAAGTAGGATCCATGGCCTGCATTCTTAACCATTCTACAGTTGACCCTTGAACAACACAAGGGTTAGGGGCACAAAACCCCCTTGAAGTTGAAAATCTGAATAGTTTTGAATACATGAAAACTTAACTACTAATAGCTTGCTGTTGACCAGAAGTTTACTGATAGTATTAATATCTATTAACACATATTTTACGTGTTATATATATTGTATATTGTATCCTTTACAACAAAGTAAGCTGACGAAAAGAAAGTATTAAGAAAATCATGAGGAAAAGAAAATATGTTTACTATTCATTAAGTGGAAATGGATCATCATAAAAGTCTTTATCCTTGCTGTCTTCATATTGAGTAGGCTGAGATGGAGGAGGAAGGGGAGAGGTTGGTCTGTCTCAGGGGTGACAGAAGTGGAAGACGTGGACCCACACATTTCCAGCCTGTGTTGTTCAAGGATCAACTGTACCTCCCAAAACATCCTCACATTGGCAAACTCTTCTGAAATGGAAGGTGACTGAGGATTGTAGGCCAATAGCCTCGCCGGGAGCCGGATGGACAATACCCAATCCCTCCACACTTGATAACACTTATCAGGAGGCCGGACGTCTTGCTCAGCACCTGCCTTCTCCATGCAGGCCCCCCACACCCACTCCTGCATTCCACCCCTAGCCCCACCCTCAGCACTAAATCATGCTCTTAGCCCCAAAATTCAAAAATCTCGCCAAGAGCCTGACCAGTGGCAGCTTGCCAAGTCCAGGTCCAGTCTCTCTCTATGACCAATGCAGTTGCCCATGCTTTGTTTCCCCACTGACCAATCTATTGCCCTCACCCCTATAAAACCCCACACCCAGAACAGCCGGGCATGACTTCTCTGGCCCCTCTCTCTCTCTCCCTCCCCCTGGACCACAGAACCTCACCCGGGAGCTGAATAAACTGGAATTTAATTTGTCTCATGCTGGCCTCAATTTCCTCATTTTAAACTCGGCAATAACCTTACAGTCTCTAAGGGGGTGCTCACCCAGACGTTGGGACTATGGTCCCTGCCAGTCACCTACCTTTCAAAAAGACTTGATCCCGTAGCCTCTGGGTGGCCAGCTTGTCTGAGGTCAGTGGTAGCTACAGCCCTGTTAGTCAAGGAGGTGGACAAACTAACCTTGGGGCAGGAGTTAAATATAGTGGCACCCCATGAGGTGGAGTCACTACTCCATGGAGCTCCGGGAAAATGGATGTCAAATGCCCGTATAGTTCAATATCAGGCCTTACTTTTGGACCAGCCCCACATAAAATTTTTAAAGGCTACAATTTTAAACCCCACCATGCTGCTACCAGACAGCAAGCCAGAGGAGCCTATACATGACTGCCAACAGATGATGGACGTCCTCCACGCAGCTCGATCGGACCTCACTGACGTCCCCCTACAGAACGCAGAGGAGGTACTGTATACAGATGGAAGCAGTTTCATGGTCGACGGAGTCAGGTATGCCTGGGCAGCTGTAGTCACCCTAGAGAGGGTTGTCTGGGCCCAGGCTCTTCCACATGGAACCTCGGCCCAAAAGGCAGAACTCATAGCTCTGACAAAGGCCTTAGACTGGGCAGAGGAAAAAATTGCTAACATCTACATGGATAGCCAGTATGCCTTTGCTATGGCTCATGTACATGGAGCCATTTATAAGGAAAGAGGACTACTTACCCCAGAGGGAAAATCCATCAAAAATAAAGAAGAAAGCCTAGCCCTACTAGAGGCTATATGAAAGCCCAAGGCAGTGGCATTAATACCTTGCAAAGGACATCAGAAGGGAAATTCACCAGAGGCGAGGGGAAATAGGGCGGCTGACCTACACGCCAGACAGGCAGCCTTGGGACCAGTAAAACCTCTGACTCTTCTTGTGACTCTGCCGGCCCCAACCCTGCCCCCCACCCCTACGTACTCACCTGATGAAGAAAACTTTGCTTAAGAGCAAGGGGGCACACAAGATTCCACAGGATGGTGGATTCTACCGGCCACAAGGATTGTGGTCCCTGAGGCTCTAGGACGGTCTATAATTGAGGACACACACCAGGCCACTCACTTAGGACAGACCAAATTAACAGAGCTGCTAAAAGCCAAGTACTACATTCCTCACTTACATGAACTTATCAAGGAAATCACTACTCCGTGTGATGTATGTGCCCGAGTAAATCCGGGAGGGAACACGTCTAGCCAGGCAGAAGTAAGACTCAGAGGGGCTAGCCCTGGGGAGCACTGGGAAGTAGATTTCACTGAAATAAAAACCCCCAGCAAATGGCTATAAATAACTCCTGGTGTTTATAGATACTTTCTCTGGATGGGTCAAGGCCTTCCCCACTAGGTCCAAGACTGCTTTGGTGGTCACAAAAAAAACTATTACAAGACCTTGTTCCTCGGTTTGGCCTCCCTCTAACACTGGGGTCGGACAATGGGCCTGCCTTTACTGCACAAATTTCTCAGGGCCTAGCCAAGGCCCTGGGTGTGTCCTGGAAATTACATTGTGCCTATAGTCCCCAGAGTTCAGGGCGAGTCGAACGAATGAAACGGCCCTTAAAAGAAACCCTGACAAAGTTTATCCTAGAGACCGGAGAAAACCGGGTCAGCCTGCTTCCTTTTGTCCTCCTCTGTGTCCGATGCACACCCTATCAGAAAGGTTTCTCCCATTTTGAAATCATGTTCGGTAGGCCCCCTCCCTTACTCCCCAGACCCGCGGATACCGTGCATGCTGAAGTCCATAATTATACACTCCTTAAGTCCTTGCAGGCACTCCAGTCTGTTCAATCCCAGATATACCAGCTCATTAAGGACACCCGTCCCACCCCATTGTACTTCGCAGAGCAGCCAACACACCCCCTCCAGCCTAGAGTCTCTGTCCTTGTTAAAAGATTCGCCATCTCTGGCCTCACTCCCTGTTGGAAGGGACCCTACATGGTTATCCTGACCACACCCACCACACTCAAGGTGGATGGACGAATGGCCTGGATTCATCACACCCACGTCAAGGCTGCCCCACCGGAAGGACAATGGAGGGTCAAACACTCATCCCCTGATTCACTAAAGCTAAGACTTGTGGGCTCTTCAAGGTCACCACCCTTGCCACCCTAATCCGTGCTGTAAATCCCTATAGCAAACCCCCCTAGAACCCACCTACTATCAATGGGTCCTCACCGAGGGCTCCACTGGAGGATATGTTAGTTCCTTAACCAGGAAGGGATCCACCTTAGTCAATTTAACCCTGGAGTACATTCCAAAGAACCCCATTACCTTCTCCCTAGACCTCTGTGCCCTCCTGGGCCCCAACCTAAATTTCAGAACAAGTGGAGGTGTAGGCAGGTGTGGCAGTTTAAGGTCAGAGCAACAACTCCAGACCATGGGATTATATCTGTGCCTACAAAAAAAATGGAACTGTGGAGACTTAAATGAATTCTTTTGCCCCCATTGGGGTTGTGAAATTATCTCCACTGTATCAAGATATACCAAAAACATAGACTCCTTTGTCTCTTTTAAACGAGACTCTCAGCCATCCCCATGCTACACTGGGTCTTGTAACCCACTCAAAACGACTGTAACTACCCCAGATGGTAGATGGACAATGGGGCAAACCTGGGATCTCAGAGTATGTATGAGTGGGTGAGACCTGGGAAACATCTTTACCATCCAGCATATAACCCCGCCCAGACCCAACCGCCCCTATAGGACCCATTGCCCAGGTCATACAACAACAGGAGGACCCCTTAAAAATACAAAGTCTCCTCATCCAGATAATCAATACCCCCCACCCTCAACAATCTTCCCCTACAACCCCAAATCGGCTCAAAGAGGACACAACCCTGCTAACCTTGTTGTCCTCGGCTCACCACCTCCTCAACAAATCTAACCTAGATTTAGGAAAGGACTGTTGGCTCTGTCTAAACCCTCAACCACCATTTTATACTGGGTTGACTTCCCAATTACCTGCCAACCTGTCCAATTCTTCATGCTACCAATCCACACTTCATTTAACCCTGGGAGTCATAGAAGGGTATGGGCACTGCTACCACTCCCAAAATTACACCCTTGCAGGTTCTCCCTATGGGCACTATTGTAATGTCTGCCACAATGTAACCTTTAATGGTAAAAACCTTTACTATCGGGCCCCAGATACCACTTGGTTAGCCTGCACTTTTGGCCTCCCCAGCTGCATTTCCACATACCAGTTCAGCAGCTCTGCTTCCATACTCTGCACCCCAGTACACATCCTCCCCAGAGTTGACATTTATGATGTCCAACAGGGACTTAACCTCCTGGCCCCATCAGATATTATTACTGCCGGATGGAAGCCAGTCCCTATCATCATCCCTCTTCTGGCTGGATTAGGCATTGCTGGCTCCACTGCAGTTGGAATATCAGCTCTTATAACTGGGGACCAAAATTTTAAAACTCTCTCTCAGCACATAGATACTGATCTAAGCCACTTGGAAAATTCCATTTCCCAACTCACTGATCAGGTTGAGTCTTTGGCTGAAATGGTCCTCCAAAA